>JAJKFI010026114.1:0-18620 GCA_029204185.1 Lerista edwardsae | reverse complement strand
TTCGTTTTTAGTGGTCTTCGAAACAGTCTTAAACCAAACGGTTTTTTTGATCCTAGAACTCCTTTCTCTGTTATTCACCTGCTCTCTTTAATATCTCCTCTTCCTTCACTGCAGCCTTTAGGCTGAACAGATGTGGAACTAATTCCAAGGGGGTGTATATACACTGTACAGCACTATTCTTTCCTTCCTTCCAGTGACAAATGGCCTTTAGCGCTGCATACGATTAATATTTCTGTAGTATTTATGCTTCATCCTTTATTTACACTCAGGTGTCTCCTTTTTTATTATTATTTATTACCTTTGCCCCCAGAGATTGTGTTTCTTCTCAAAGCAGTTGGTGCTTTATATGGATGAAAAACAAGTAACAGTTCCTATCATCTTCTCTGGGTCGATCTCTCATCCCTGCGAATGAGCAAGGCATGAAAGGAAGGTTCTACCGGTCGTTCAGCGATGTTTGGATAACAGGCCCTGAGTCAGGTGGATATTCCATCTCCTTCCATATACTGTATGTAACAAGAGGAAGAAGGTTTTATGGTGCGTTTGTAACACCAGTGCACCTATTTTGTATTTCCACATTAATGCAATGGTTCAGAGTCCTCCCCCCACTTTTTTACATCACCTTTCTTGAACATAAGAAGAGCCCTGCTGGATCAGGCCAAAGGCCCATCTAGTCCAGCTTCCTGTATCTCACAGCGGCCCACCAGGTGCCCCAGGGAGGCATGAGACCTCAAGATGCTTGCATCCTGTTGCCACTCCCTTGCACCCAGTACCAGTAGCCCTCCACCTTTGTAAGGAGGTTGCACAATCCATCATTTCCTATAGCCCACGATGGACTTTTCTTCCAGAAATCTGTCCAATCCCCTCTTAAAGGCATCAAGACCAGATGCCATCACCACCTCCTGTGGCAAAGAGGTCCACAGATTAACTACCCGCTGGATTAAAAAATACTTCCTTTTATCTGTTTTAACTCTCCCAACCCTCAGTTTTAGCAGATGCCTCCTGGTTCTGGTGTTTTGAGAGAGGGAAAAAAACATCCCTTTATCGACTCTATCCCTTCCATGCATAATTTTGTATGTCTCAATCATGTCCCCCCTCAGGCGCCTTTTTTCTAGACTGAAGAGCCCCAAATGCTGCAGGCCTTCTTCATAAGGGAGGTGCCCCAGCCCCGTAATCATTTTTGTTGCTCTCTTCTGCACCTTTTCCAGCTCCACTATGTCCTTTTTGAGGTGCAGCGACCAGAACTGGACACAATATTCCTGGTGCGGCCTTACCATTGATTTGTACAATGGCATGATAATATTGGCTGTTTGATTCTCAACCCCCTTTTTAATGACCCCAAGCATGGAATTGGCCTTCATAATCGCTGCCGCACACTGGGTCGACACCTTCATTGAATTGTCCACCAGCACCCCAAGATCTCTCTCCTGAGCTGTCACAGACAGCTCAGAACCCATTAGCCTATAGGTGAAGTTTTGGGTTTTTGCCCCAACGTGCATCACTTTACACTTGTCTATGTTGAAACGCATCTGCCATTTGGCTGCCCATTCCCCCAACTTGGAGAGATCCTTCTGGAGCTCTTCACAATCCTTTCTGGTTTTTACCACCCGGAAAAGTTTTGTGTCATCCGCAAACTTGGCCACCTCGCTGCTTATCCCTGTCTCCAGGTCATTTATGAATAAGTTGAAAAGCACTGGCCCCAAGACAGATCCCTGGGGCACTCCACTTTTCACCACCACTTTTTCTCCACTGGGGCACTCCACTTTTCTTGCAAGGAGCTCAGGCTGGCATGCATGCTTCCTTCTGTTCTTCCTCCCTCCCACTGTAGCCCTGGGAGGCTGAGAAATAGGGACTGGCCCAAGATCAATGAAGAAGCTTCATAGCTGAGTGGGAATTCGAACCTGGATCTTCCAGGTCTAAGTCCAACTCCAGAACCACTGATTACACCATCCCAGGCTGACTTGGAGGTCTGGCCTTTAATGGGGTCAGGATCAGCCGACTTCATTCCAGTGTTGCCCCCTTTCTCTAGGACAGCATTTCTCAATCAGTGCTTATCAGGGCCCTGGGGCTCTGAGACCGTTGATAGAGGTGGCTTCAGAGCACTGGTGTCATTCAAATGATTTAGGAACAGGAACTCACTTTTGATTGGCACTTGTCAGGAACCCGGAACCAGCCACGGAGCCCGTTAGGATCCGGAACGCCCGTTCTGGTCCGTTCCCCCTGAATGACATCACTGGGACTTCCCCACTGCAGCCCTTCCCCCTTCGCCCCTCTAGGAATTCGGAGTTGCTCCCTTTAACCCTCTGAGTGCCGGCCAACCAAGAAGAAAAGCTCTTTGCAGAGGAATTGGGAGGGGGGAGGAGGGGGGAAGCGCTGCAAAGTGAAGTGGGCGGAGTCAGCCCTAATTTTAACAAGTGGAACTGAGTTCCCCCGTGTTCCCCCTGCATGACATCACTGTTTCAGAGACCAGAACGTGCTGGCCTAGTATTTCCTTGGTTGGCTTCCTGAAGAGCATAATGTTAGGCACATGTTGAAAACATAGGTGGTTTGGGAGAAACAGCTGACTTTTCAACACGACGAGACGCGTTCATTTCATTACTTTTTAAGAATGAACATTAACAGAAATCATTGTAATCACTACTTAAAAAGTAATTCAGCTTTATGGGCCGGCGATCTTTGAAATAGTTTATCTGACTTTTCCATTATAAATATGTTATTTAGAACGCAGGAGAAATTTCTAGCTGTCTCATATCAATAAAGCATTTGATAAAGTGTAATGGGAAAAGAATGTGTTTTTCAACTTTCTGTATAGCCACTAGATAAAAAATCATTTTGTTCGGCCTACAGTACAGGTCTTTGAACTTGGAAAAAAAAAGTGCTAGAATTACAAGAAATTATTCAAATGAATTGATTGGCAGAATAGCTTCCAAACTTACTTTCACAGTGTTTTGCATATTTTTTTGTTTTTTGTCTGTGGGCACAATCCTAACCCCAGACTGGAATAAGCACACCTGCCCCATATACAGCCTGGGGCTTGGAGGTGCTGATGCGTTACCCAGGGAAAGGGGAAAATACTCCCCTTACCCCAGGTAAAGTGCGATGTCCCGGACAGGGCTACTTGGCAGAATTTCAAGCACCCAAATCAGGGCCACCCAAGCTGGGGATGGGGGTTAGGATTTGGGCCAAAGGCCGGATCCTGAGTTCTCCCCTTCCCTGGGCCAGGCCATCCACAGGTCTGCTGTTGACCCCTGCTAACTGGACAAGAGGCACTTTTTCCAGTGGTGTTCCTCTTATATTTAGCAGGGGGAGAGTAACTGTCCCTCTTCACCCCTGCGCAGTCTTTCTAGTGGCTGTTGCTGGCGGGCTGCCTTTTTTTTAGATTGTGAGCCCTTTTGGGACAGGGAGCCATTTAACTTTATTATTACTATTTGCCTGGAAACCGCTTTGTGAACTTCGTGTTGAAAAGCGGTATATAAGTACCAATTGATTGATTGATTGATTGATTGATTGATTGATTGATTGATTGATTGATTGATTCCCCGCCTCTCCTGCCCTTCCGCACTGGCCTGTTACACCTCTGACTACCCTCCCAAAGTTTCTGTGCTGGCCTAAAAAGCCAGGCTTACCTTCAGGACTCCAGGCCAAAGCATAAGAACATAAGAAGAGCCCTGCTGGATCAGGCCAAAGGCCCGTCTAGTCCAGCGTCCTGGATCACACAGTGGTGCCTCAGGGAGCACATGAGACAACAAGATGTTGCCACCCCCTTGCACCTGGCACTCTGAAGTAGCCTACTACTAATGTAAGGAGGTTGCACAACCCATCATGGCTTATAGCCCACGATGAACTTTTCTTCCAGAAATCTGCCCAATCCCCTTTTAAAGGCATCTAGGCCAGATGTCATCACCACCTCCTGTGGCAAAGAGTTCCGCAGATTAATAACCCGCTGGATAAAAAAGTGTTCCCTTTAATCTGTTTTAACTCTCCCAACACTCAGTTTTAGCAGATGTCCCCTGGTCCTGGTGTTGTGAGAGAGGGAAAAGAACATCCCTCTATCGACTCTATCCCTTCCGTGCATAATTTTGTATGTCTCAATCATGTCCCCCCTTAGGCGCCTTTTTTCCAGACTGAAGAGTCCCAAACGCTGCAGTCTTTCTTCATAAGGGAGGTGCCCCAGCCCCGTAATCATTTTTGTTGCTCTCTTCTGCACTTTTTCCAGCTCCACTATGTCCTTTTTGAGAAGCAATAGGGCAGCGAGGGCAGGCCTCTTCCAGTACTGGCGCAGATGTCCTTTATGGTGCAGCCAGAGGCGGGCACAAAAAGACTTGTGCTGGCCTTTTGGTCGGTTAGGATCGGGCTGTGTGTCCTGCGTCCTGCGTCCAAACAAGCAAACAATTTGCCGTTTTCACCGCAGCACTCTCCACTATCGATGCAAGTCACTTTTTAAATTGTCACCTCTAGAAGGTTGACAAACATTCAAGCCTGCACTGTGGGAAAATTCAACACTGAAGGCTGCGCAGAGGGAAATGAAAAGCCGGTGCGTTGAAAAAGAAAAATAGCACTTCACACAAGGCCTGCAAACAGAAGGGAGCTGGTTGTGCTATAGGCAGACCGTAGAGTCTGGGGTTCAGAGCTGGTAGAGAGGTAGAGGGCTGCAAAGTGAGGGGGAAAAATCAGCTCGACACAGGAATGGAGCGTGGTGAAAAAAGGAAATAGAAGAGCAAGGCAGGAGGGATATGAAGGTGGGAAAGGCAAAGGCCAGAGGGATGAAAGGGGGAAAGTGCTGAAAGGCACAAGCAGGACTCAAGCAAGAGCTGCCTGTTTTTTGACAGGGGGGCAAAGCAATTCTTAACATGGGAAATTGAGAGCCAGGGGCACAAAGGGATAAGGAAATTAAAAAGTAGCAGTGAGGTCGCCTTGCGGGCTAAATTGTGCATTTGAGTGAACAAGCCACATTTCGTGAGAGTCTCTCACAAGACTCTCATTATGGATGACACTTTCTCTTGTCTTCATAGTTGGCACATGACTAACGTTCAGGGAACAGGAATGTTGAACACACACCCTGGGCTAACAAGATTAAGGACAACATTTGAGACCTGGGAATTTAATTTCCTTGATTTGGAAATAGTGGTATGCAAAAATGTGTGGCCAACATGAATTTTTCAGCCCCTTCTCATTTTAGTGAGTTTCTGAAGCTGTTTGTCCAATATTCTTATGTAGCACAGAAAGATCAAAAGCAGCAGCAACAAAAAAATTCCTTTAAAAAAATCTAAATTTATGTATTCCACAGGTATAGTCTTTATAATAATTTTGATAGCTGTGTCAGTGCACCCTGAGTGAAATTCTGTTCTGCTTTCCTTGCATGTGTTCGCTGCTTTTACCTGCCTTTTCTCTCTTAGGACCGTGAATGTAATTTGTATGCGACATCTGAAGCATGACCTTGGCTTCCTGTGTTTTATCATTCATAAAGCAAAGATTTCAGACCATCTAAATGTGCTCGTAGGCCTTCGCAGTGTTATGCAGTACGTTGATTTTCTATCAATTCTAATTTGCTTTTTGAACAAAATACTAAGTTGCATTTTCTTCTCATCTGTCATCCCCATTTTAATATTTAAGGGTGAGTTGTACTTAATTTACGTTTCCAGGGTATCTAAGCAAGGGATAATTAATCTATTCTCTTTGTTTCCTACCTGGATGGCAATATTTGTTCCTCTTGCTCTGCCAGGGGAAAACAATCTGTAGACTTTCGACACCTGATGTTTCAAATAGTGGCACACAAGTTTTCTTTTCTTGTCCTGCTAAGAAATGAGTAACACAACTCCACAGGGATATGATAAGGCAGAAAAACACATTCCAGTCTTCATATCTGGAATGAAGCAATGAATTCTGCCCAATCAGTTTTTTGGTTTTTTTTTCAGGCTGGCTTCCCAGATTCTGTTTGGGAATGTCTAGATGATACGATCATCCCATTTGCACTGTCTGGAAACAGTGTAATTGATGTCTCACCTAGGGACATCCTTTTTGTGATGTTGGAGTTGCTATTCCATGGGGCTGAGGGACTGGGCTATGAATCAGAACTTATCCAGTTTGAACTTGCCCTTTGTCATAAGAACATAAGAAGAGCCCTGCTGGATCAGGCCAAAGGCCCATCTAGTCCAGCTTCCTGTATCTCACAGCAGCCCACCAGGTGCCCCAGGGAGGCATGAGACAACAAGATGCTTGCATCCTGTTGCCACTCCCTTGCACCCGGTACCAGTAGCCCACCACCTTTGTAAGGAGGTTGCACAATCCATCATTGCCTATAGCCCATGATGGACCTTTCCTCCAGAAATCCGTCCAATCCCCTCTTAAAGGCATCCAGACCAGATCCCATCACCACCTCCTGTGGCAAAGAGTTCCAAAGATTAACTACCCGCTGGGTAAAAAAGTACTTCCTTTTATCTGTTTTAACTCTCCCAACCCTCAGTTTTAGTGGATGCCCCCTGGTTCTGGTGTTTTGAGAGAGAGAAAAGAACATCCCTTTATCGACTCTATCCCTTCCGTGCATAATTTTGTATGTCTCAATTATGTCCCCCCCTCAGGCGCCTTTTTTCTAGACTGAAGCACGAAACCCAGAAATGGGTTTTTAAGGCTCTCTTTAACCCCAAGCACCTTGTAACCAGTACGGTTTAACAACGCAAAGGTAGGAAATGGGATTTTGGTGCTTTTTTCTTTGTCACAAGGCATTTAAAAGTGGACCCCCTGTATGAGTCAAATTTGTTGACCCGTACGGTGAGTCAAATCAGTGGATACAGAACCAGTGGATAACAAGGCACAGCCTGTAATAATATAGGCAAGCATCACTTAACAGTGGGCTTGCGTTGTCTGAACCACAGAATAGCAGCCAGGTAGCACCCTACAGTAGAATGCCTTGTGGTGGCCAGGTACCACCCTCACTGCAGAACTGAGGCCAGTCAAGGAGAAGGAAGGGGAGACTACTGTGGTGCGCACTGGTGCTACCAGGCTCTACTTCCCCCATTCCACCTTCCCCCAACTCCCTCCCTGCCCAGACACTTCTTTGATCTGAGGAAACCAATTGGGGCAGTGGAGACTTGCCCCAGGGTAAAGGAACAAAAGTTCCCTTAGCTCAGTACAGGGGTTTCCGAACTTATCATTACGAGGGCAACATCGTATATTTTACGTATTTTTGCAGGGAGTAAAATTTAATTTTACAAATTAATGGATGTATTTTATTTGGATCTTTTTTGTCACCAGCATGGCAATTACAAAGAAACAGTGCCATGCTTAAACTGAGAAATGATATATAAAGAGTAAAAAATGTCAAACTTTAGCAAATGCTCTAGCAAAAAAAGTTACTGCGGGCCAGATAAAATCTTGGGGTCAAAATCTTGTGTCAAATTCCCTTTCTGCAATCTTATGTCCACGGTAGATAAATTAGCTTCCTTTTACCATCAAAAAACCCTCTAGTCTTACACAAGGCACCACTAAACCCTACCACCCAGTGGTGTCATCTAAATGATTTAAGAACAGGTACTCACTTTTGATTGGCACGTTTCGGGACCCGCCCACCATAAGTGACGTCATAAGCTGGAAGTGATGTCGTGGCAGGAAGTGACATGAAAAAAGCCCTTTTTGAGACCTCAGACAATTTTAAACTGACCCAACAGTTGCAACAGTATTCCACAGCACCCCCAGAACATGTTAAGGAGGCCTGGCATCATGTTAAAGTGACCCAACAGTTCCAAAACCCCAGAGCAGCTCATTTTTCAGTGGCAAGGCAAGGCAAGGCAAGGCAAGGCTCGCTGCCTGCCTGGCTCTGAGAATGTGCAGGCAACTCAAACGTGCAGGAAATTCAAATGTTGCAGGGGGCGGAGTCGACGAGTGGGCGGGTGAATGGGCGGGGCCAGCCATAATCCTAGAAACCAGTACTCGCGTACCCCCACGTACCCCCTGCATGACATCACTGCTACCACCCATGTGAAGGCAAAATGCATTCAGGTTGCCTGCTCAGCAGCACAGGTCCTTCTTCCCTCACCAGTCAGTGGCTTCAGAGGGGCAGCAGCCACCCAGTAATTCCCCAGTCTCCAATAGCAGCCTTAGTTCCAACAGCAATCCCCAAGGGTCCTCCATTCTGTCCACTAGTCAGTCAAACACATCCATCAGTTACTGTACTTTGCAAACCTCTTCCATCTGCTCTTCTCTCCAACACAGCCCTTTTCCACCTCTCTGCACCCACACCACTGCTCCCCCCAGGAGTCACTTCTATCCCCAGGGCCCTTGTTATCTCCAGTTGGCTGCAGCTGTGAACTAGCTGCAGGCAAGGGCTCTGGGGTTAACGCTGTAATTCCTGGCTGACATGGACAAGAGGCCAGTGCTGATACCATTCCCTACCTCCTCGGGGTAATCTTCTGCATTTTCTGTTACATGGGAAGGGCCGGATTGGAGACCCCTGCTCAAGGAGCTCAAGGAAGCTCAAGGAGGCTTGCAGGACTGCCTCCAGCAGAATGCAGCATATGTTCTGTGGGCATGGCTGCATCAGCAGTTAGTTAGGGTTGGGCTGTAAACTGCTACCGTATTTTGATCTAGAAGCTAATTTCAAAAATTAATAGGGTAATATTTTCATTCCTCTTTTATTTATTTATTTATTTTTATTTTAAATATTTTTACCCCGCCTTTCTGCCTAAAAAGGCATTCAAGGCGGCAATACAAAAACAATTAAAAAACAGAATAAAAACATCATAATTTAAAAACAGTGATTAAAAACAATATAAAAATACAATATACAAATACAACTGTTATCCCCTGGATCGAGTACAAAAAAAAATAAAAAATACAAGAAATACAAGACCAGCCAGCCTGTCAGCAACTAAAAGCCTGTTTAAACAAGAAGGTCTTCAGTCCCCGCCGAAATACCGCCAACGAGGGAGCAGTTCTTAGCTCTAAGGGGAGGGTATTCCAAAGTTGGGGTGCCACCGCCGAGAAGGCTCTCCTGCTGGCCGCCACCCCTCTCACCTCTCCTGGTGGCGGCACAGTCAAAAGAGCCCCCCCAGATGACCTCAGAGTACGGGTAGGATTATATGGGAGGAGGCGGTCCCTCAAATACCCTGGGCCCGAGCCGTAAAGGGCTTTAAAGGTCAACACCAGCACTTTGAATTTGGCCCGGAACAGAACCGGCAGCCAGTGTAGTCGCCGAAGCAACGGCTCAACAGAGTCAAACCGCTGTGCCCCAGCAACCACCCGAGCAGCCGCGTTCTGTACTAGTTGTAATTTCCGAACCGTCTTCAAAGGCAGCCCCACGTAGAGCGCATTGCAATAATCTAACCTAGATGTCACTAGGGCGTGGGTCACTGTGGCCAGGTCCGCACAGCTCAGGTACATTTTGTTTATCCTTGCAAATTCTTTAATCAATTCTTCTGCCTTCCATGTGTTTTTATTATGTCATTGGCATTAAAATCATGCTATGTACAGCAAATCAACTTAACTTAGAGCAGAATCCTAACCTGGAGTTAGGCTAGCACAGTTAGGCCAGCAAAGTTTGGCTGGCACAAGGGCCACCATAAAGGGCATTTGGTCCACTCTGGTAGCGCAGTCCAATGGACGGCACAGCGTCGATGCAATGGGGTTGCGTCAATGCTGCGCACTTAGTGCCGATGCGGGAGCACCAGTTGGCACCACTGCATCGACACTAAGGCAATGGGACTGGTGCTGCAGGCAGCACTGGTCCTGTTGTGCCCGCGCAGTGCTCCCTCACATCGGCCGAAGCTGACCAGCTGGCCTTGCCATTCCATTCCAACGCAGTATAGGATTGCGCCCTCAGAATCAGGGTAGATGGCACACGGCTGTGTGCTGGCCTCTCTGATTCCAAGAGTGGTCCAAACGTGCTTCACGTTGTCCCCTGTGCTGCCCTAACTGTGCTGGCCTAACTCCAGGTTAGGATTGTGCTCTCAGTAATAGGGGAGAGAGTGTTATTCCTTGTGTGTGGGGGGGGGGAATTAACCAGGCTATTATTTATTAAGATCAAAAAGGTGAGTCAAAACAGATCTAAAATGCTGCCCTATAATTTTTAAGTATTATCTTTCATTATACAGTGTAACTGTCATTGCAATGTATAATTACAATTCAAATGATTAATGGCTGGTAAGGTCGGTTTGTATTAGAGAATCAGGATTTTTTTGATTGAAGCGTCAACATTATAAATCATTTCCCAGGTTGCAGAGTATTTCAGGAAGCCTTCATTTTGATTCTCTTTCTGCTGATGGCTCCCACTAGGCTTTTATACGTTTCCTATGGAGCCACGTAGCTTCTCATTTTGTAGGTCAACATGCAGTTTGGTGTAGCTGGCTTGGCTGGGAAAGTTTTATTGAATGCTAGCAACGTCAAAGGATGAAAGAATCTCTATAGGAATGTTGTTTGCACTGGAAGGTGTTTAACATGCTAGAGGTATTTGATTTTTTTTTAAAAAAATGAGGCAAAACGCACATTTGTACCATATCAGTGTATAAAAATATTTTATTGCTGTTATTTTGATAGAGCAAGTAATTGTTCCAGTAGCATCCCTAGAGGGGTGCAGGATGCTACATTTTCCAAGCTGCCTTACCTTGCCATTGTAGCCAGTTCAGGCAGTGAAAGCAACACAGAGCCACTACCACTTCCTCATTGCTTCTACTGCCCGGGCTGGCTATGACTGCGAGGGAGAGGAGTGGTAGAGGGAAGTTAATGAATTGTTCAATTTCTATCACAGTTTTTAAATAAGACAAATTTTAAAAAGGTAAAAGTTTCCCGGCGACCAAATGGTCTAGTAGTGACCGACTGTAGGGGGCGGTGCTCATCTCCGTTTCTAAGCCTGAATTGCCAGCGTTTGTCCGAGGCCAAGCTTCTGAGGCCGGCATGACTATACGCCGTAGCGCCGTTACCTTCCCACCGAAGCGGTCCCTATTTATCTACTTGCATTTTCACATGCTTTCGAACTGCTAGGTTGGCAGGAAGTCAAATTTAGGTTGGCATTAATCCCTGCGTGTGTCAAAAGTAGTGGCACCGGCGCGGCTGTTGCTGTATCACATGGGGGATTCGGGGCTGCTTGAGGTCTCCTTGGGGCAAAGGGCCATTTGCTCCTTTGTCCCTGGATAAGCCCCATCAGCTGCTGTGGGTCAACTCAGAACTGCACCAGCTCAATCACTGGCGCAAATCTTCGTTGACCCGGAAAGGTGGATCAGGCCCGGAAGGGGGGGTTGGGATTTGGCGTGCACTGCCTCGGCCAATTCTGCCCCTCCTGGGCCTGATTTACTCTCCTTTCTGCCCCCTTCACTGTCCCAGCCCAGATACCCCTCCCATTTAACCCCCTTCCTGCCTTTCTCCAACCCTCTGCATGGGCTGACCTGCTCTAGTGGGTCTCTGTGGATCCACCAGCATGTGGGAGATTCAGCCCCAGCTGGTGTAGTGGTAGTTACGCCAGCAGGAGAGGGGGATAGTATTGGGGCATATAGAACTAGCTCACAAATTCAGGAAGAATGAGCCTTCTACTGATTTGGACCATTGGTCCATCTCTAACTCAGTGCTGTTTCCCCTGGTTCGCAAATGTTCTCCAGGTTTTCAGGCAGGGGCCTGAAAAACCTTCTGCATGCAACCTTCTGTGATCTTCTGCATGCAAAACATGTGCTCTGTCACTGAGCTACAAGAACTGCCCGCACTTGTGGCACACGTTTTTCCTCTCTTTGGACAAGCAGCAGTCCAAAGCAGTAGGCTGCATAACAAACTTCAGGGAACAGCAAAGTGTCACAAGGGGCTTCTGTTTTAAAAGGAAGAGTGTGGCCAGGCACAGGCTATTCCATATTAAACCAAAACGCCTGCTTTTATGACTCACAAACTTCCAAGGGTGAAAACAAATGCAATATTTGTAGAAACAGTGGGAGTTAATCTGAAAGCAAACCACAGTCAATCCAGTGTGCCTTTTCCTTCTCACTAGGAGCAAACTCTGTAAACAGAAATATGGATGGAGAAAGTTTGCCCTTGACAATGTGACATCATCAAAATGTATACCCAATCTCCAGGCTTAAAAAAATAAAATAAAGATCAGCATCCGAATAATTGCACATCTCATTTTTTTAAAAAATAAAAATGACAGTTTACATGAAGGATGGGAGTAGGGGAAAGGCTGATGACCGAGGGCCTGATCCTAATGGCCGTATCCAGTGATGTCATGCACCACTATGCACCACTACACGAGTACCGGTTCCTAGAAGTTGAGCTGGCCCCGCCCACTCAAAGCTGGCCCCTGCTATTTAACCAGGGAACAGTTGAAGCAAAATATGTATATACACATCTCTAGAAAGCAAAGCAATAGAAGTTAAACCAACACTAACCACAAGCTGAAGTTATTACAAGCATGATCACACCCATGGCAACAATCATGACATCACTTCCAGTTTATGACGTCACATCCGGTGGGCGGACCCCGACAAGTGCCAATCAAAAGTGAGTACCTGTTCCTAAATCATTTGGATGACACCACTGGCCGTATCTCTAGCAGTACATGAGTGCCGCCGGCTGCAAGTTTTGTAAATGTGCCGTAAAGCCCATGCGCAACACAGTGCAAGCAAGCGCTGCTCGTACAGGGCCAGCACTAATCAGCGCCCGGACTCAGCACCGAGCAGGATGCCGGCCAGCACTCCAGCAGCGCTGGCCAAAGATAAGGAAGAAGATTCAGGGTGGGGCAGGCAGGGAGTGGGAGGAACCGGGAAGGGGAGGGGAGTATTGGGTCCATGGGGGGTGGGGACAATGGCAGCTTCTGCTGCCACATCCTGACCCCCCCCCCTCTGATCCGGGCAGCCTGACAAAGGCCTCCTCAACTCTGGGCTTGTTCAAGCATGGGCTCCGAGCTGAGGAGACCCATTGCCAATGGCTGCAGTCTCCGCAGGGGAAGGAGCAAGATTCCCCTGGAGATTTCCAGTGGAATCCTGGCAGGGCCAGAATCTGTCCAGAGGCGGATCTACAGGGAGGGCAAATCTGTAAGTGTTGCAAGAAGCCTTACCCTGTCATGTAAATCCCTCCTCTCCCTTGCTGCTGTAGCCAGTAAGCAACGCCAAGATGTTGCTGTTCCCTGTGAGAATTGGCTAAAACGGTGCAGGAGAGGAGTGATTTCCACTGCAAGGTAAGGCTTCTTGCAAAACTTAAGAGCTTTGCCCTCCCTTAGATCTGCCTCTGAATCTGTCGGTCACCATTTCAATATCGCTGGAGCCCTGGGCGCCTCTGGGTTCAGGGTCGGGCTATGAGTCAACGTTTGACTTGACTGGTATGTGCTGCACACGTGCAATGGAAGCTGTGGAATGAGAGCCTGTCATGACCTTTGTGACACCTGTTTTTAACCTGATTTTAATGGATTTTTCAAGATTCAATTGATTTTTTTTTCTGCTTTGCAAATGCAGATAATATTCTTATCATTAATTTGCTATAAAAAGCCCCTGAAAACTGAAACTTACTACGTTTTCCACCATGTGCAGCAACATAGGGAACTATTTTGAAAGTGATCGTTGTGACTGTCTTTTTAAAAAGCCCTGTTCTGGGTGGGTGGGGGGGGGGAGTGTAGGCTTTGTTTACCCCGCACCCCACAATAAACACGCGAGACAAGGCTTGGAGTTAAGGGCCACTTTCTTAACTTATCACAGTAACCGACTTACAGCTGCGCAAACTAATAAGTAGCGTGCGATACCTGTGGGGAAACGGCACTGGCCGTCTGCCTCCCCGGGTGATAAGGATGATCAACGGGCATGCCAACTGACTCCAGACCCACAGTCCGTCTTGGATGAACTAGGGTCCCTCATTGCCAACCCGAAGGGTCAAGGCAGCATGACCGTGCTGGCTCACCCTGGCAACGCCCAAGGGTAGCCTTCGTTAAGTCCGGCCAGGGGTAAGCCGCCTCACCGAGCCGGGTAAGCACCTTATGGCCTTCCCTGCCATGCTGCCTAAGCTGGACGCCATAAATCAACAGCACCCTTCCTACCCAGTGGCGTCATCCACATGATTTAGGAACAGGTACTCACTTTTGATTGGCACTTGTCGGGGTCCGCCCACCGGAAGTGACGTCATAAGCCGGAAGTGATGTCGTGATTGTTGCCATGGGTGTGATCATGTTTGTAATAACTTCAGCTTGTGGTTAGTGTTGATTTAACTTCTATTGCTTTGCTTTCTAGAGATGTGTATAGACGTATTTTGCTTCAACTGTTCCCTGGTTCAATAGCAGGGGCCAGCTTTGAGTGGGCGGGGCCAGCTCAACTTCTAGGAACCGGTACTCGCGTAGTGGTGCGTAGTGGGTGCATGACATCACTGTTCCTACCCCCTCGCACGCTTCCTGCCTTAAAAGTGACCGGAGCCCTAGTTAAACCCACCGCCACATCGCAGGCTGGGGTAGGCGAAAAACAACCAGCAAAAGGCCAATCACGCTGCAAGCAAAAATTCCTACCCGGCCCCATAAAGCGACCAGCTAATCTCAGCCTGAAAATGGGTGGGCGGGCAGGAATTGCCGGTTGGGACTCAAACTGACAGGAGGGCGGAGCGAGCGCAGCTAAATCGCTCTTGCTCCGCCCCTTCCCAACCGACCAATTAGCCCTGCAAGTCCCGTCTTGCCTGATGCGGGGGGGGGGGGGCCGGGCAATTCTAAGGACGCGCGGTAGCGCGTCATCACCTTTATGTACGTTATTCTCATATTTGCTTCTCTCCTGATAGGACATGGCATTCATAGCCAAACCTTCTGCACAATGCAAAATGGGAAAGATTTGGGATGGGAAAGTAGTGGAAAAATGGGAAAGTAGTGATTACCTACTTTTGCCTGTATCCTGTTCGTTCCTCTGATATGTTCTTATTGTAAATCCTAAGAAGGGCTAATTAGGTTTACGGGGCACAGGTGCATACTCAAAGGAGGACTGTTGGCAACTATGGATATGCCATAAGTAGACATATTGTAAACCATTCAAAAAAGGTGTCCACAAGTACTAAAATAAAAAGTTAGTTGAAGCAAAATATGTGCCCGTGTTCCATTGTACTTCATTACCATGCTGGTGGGATAGACATTTTACATGCAGCATAACTCACACTGAGAAAGGATTTAATTTTAAAATACTTGTGTGGAAGCACACAGGATGCAAATAATTTCAATCATCCATGTTTATACAGCAGTTGGAATTCAGATCAGAGAGGATGGATGTCATCTGTCGCAATGTGGTTTCCTCAGGGTTATAGGAAATGGATGTTGGCAGGCATCTTGCTAAAATTAGTGGAATATTTTGGAGAAATGTGTCTTTGCTCGTCTAACCATCACTTCAATTTAGATCCTTTTTGTAGACAGTACAACACGTCGATATGTCCTTAAGAGGCCTTCGTGACATAACAGGACATTTTCTCTTTTTTGTTGTTTGGAAATGATTTATTGTGTTCCAAATGCTTCCTAAGGCAACATTCATTCTTCCCTAAGAGTATATTTGATGCAGCTTGCATTCCATTTTATCTATAACAGAACTGATGGCAAAGTTATGCTTCTCTTCTGACAGCAGAGCAAGACCAAAAAAAGAGAAGGAACTAAGGGAAATATTTCAAGCCTGTCTTCAAGAAACAGAAAGGTGTCACTATACAGATACTTAGTATTTAAGGAATGCTTTTCCTCAGTTCCCAAAACAGTTTCCATACATTTTCACTATAGTCCTCACAAGAAGCTTGGAGGTATTATTAAATATTATAGCTCTCCCAGGCATGTTGTTCATTGCAGGCTGAGGTTTGACCCATATAGGGCTTGTGCCAGGTTGCTGGGGGTCCGGGGGCATGTCCCTGCATTGGGGCCCCCATGGTGGCCCCACATGCCCATGATAACGAATGGGGCTACCATTGCCCCAGTACAGATACGTGTTGCTTAATGACAGGGATACGTACTGAGAGTGCAATTCTAAACTGGAGTTAGGCCAGCATAAGCTAAGCGAGCAAAGTTTGGCCAGCGCAAGGGCCACCATAAAGCGTGTTTGGACCACTCTCGGAGTCAGGGAGGATGGCTCACGTCTGTGTGCTGGCCTCTCTGGCTCCAAGAGTGGTCTAAACACACTATAAGGTGTTTCTTGTGCTGGCCGAACTTTGCTGGCTTAGCCTATGCTGGCCTAACTCAGTTTAGGATTGCGCCCTAAGGTACATATTGTCCGGCAATTTCATTGTTGTGCGAACATTACGGCACAATGCCTATTGCGCCTAGGCAACAAATGTGTAAAATCTTCCTTCTAACCTTATGGTACTGCTGTTGTGCATTTGGTCTGTCACTGGCTGGAACATTGCTACGGGGTGCATACCTGTACTTAGGTTTCAGAGATCTGCTCAGCCAGGTGAGCATGGACCCTCAGCCAGTGTCCAACCTGGCTAACTCCCAGTGCCACCACTGGAACCAAACACTTCCTTGCTTATTCCTCATGTTCTTCATTGCTACACCAGCTCCATTACAATCTAATATGACTTATTCTTTACACTTGAAGACGGGCTTTTTAAAATTGATAAAGGGTGATGCACCATCCACTGACACACAATGGTTCTCACACTTTTTCAACTGGCTTGGCTTTCTATGCCATTGGCCACTGCTCCCCTTTAGAGCAACAATCCTATACATTGTATAGGGCAGCAGGTTTTTTTGCAAGTATTCTGCCACTCCTATGGCTAATTTCCATGGCTCCTCAGGGAACCATGGTTCACAATTTGGGAACCACTGCCTTAGGGCCAAATCCTATCCCGTTTTCCAGTGCTCATGCAGCTGAGCCAACAGGGCGCGCACTGCATCCTGCAGTGGGAGGGACAGTCATGGAGACCGCCACAAGGTAAGGGAATGTTTGTTTCCTTACTATACCTCAGGGCTGAGTTGTGGCTGTGTCAGTCCTGGAAAGTTGGATAGGATTGGGCTAGTATTATAATACTAGTGGATAATACTACTGGATAAAACACTAGTATTATCCAATAGATTTTAGTGCATCCAGACCAATGTTCTGTTAGTTGACCCACAGTAATGACTTACAGTCCAGCAAAAAGCCTTCAAACAATTGACAATAAAAAAAATGAAGACAAGTAGTTCAAAAAAATCAAGGCACCAGACACAAGGCATGTTAGTTGGATCTAAGGACCTCAACTGCTAAACTAAACAAGTTGTTTATTGCTGGATGATCAGCGGCGGCATTCAGCCGGTACGCTGGGCGGGACTTACCTTTGAGCGGCAGTCCGCCCGTTGCGTCATGCCGCGTTCCGCCACTTTCCCGCCTGCCCCAGTGGGCGGGAAAGCAGCGGAACGTGGCATGACGCAACAGGCGGACTGCCGCTCAAAGGTAAGTCCCGCCCAGCGTACCGGCTGAATGCCGCCACTGTGGACGATACTGGAGAGAAACAGAAAGCGACTGAAAAGGAAAAGTCTACGGGCGGAGTCTTCTTCCTAATTTCAACTCTGCAACAGAATTGCACATGTTTGCTTTCTAATCTTTAGTTCATATTTAAAAGGACGCAGTGACTTCTTAAAAAGTTCAGTTGTATGACCGCGTACAGCCGATCACACGGCAAGATACTTTGCTCTCGTGCTGTGAGGGTTTTTTTTTAATATGCTCAGATGCAGAACCATTTTGCTCTCTGCTGTTACTTCACTGCAGGTAAAAAAGAAACTGTTGCCATGGACTAAAGCTGTTAAGCAGTCCCTCCCTGTTCTTTAACGCAGTTCAATTGTACCATAAAATCTAGCCACCACTTGCCAGTGCTTCACGCCACATCATAATTCTAGACAGCGCGAGAGAACTGTAATTTCCAGCTACTGGCGATCATCCGCTACGCTCCACCAAGCATGCAGTACTGTAGCACGTCCCTGGCTGGCTGCCAAACCTCTTCAGTGCTCCACAGTACTCCACCTTCAGCTCATAACTCAGCATCGCAGCATCAGGGTGCCATAATGGGCATCATTGTGTGCAGAAGAACTGAGCAAAGCTGTGGCAGTCCATGCCAATGCTCACACTGTCACCCATCACCTTACAAAATCCATTCACAGTGACAAGAAGAAGAAAAAATGACGTTGACTGGTCACTTCAGGGTTTATATGCAGCTCACGAAGCCACTCACTGTTCCAAAACAGCACATGATAAGCTCAGCGAGCTCGTAGATGGCTCATAATGCCAAATTCAATATGTAATGACTTACTACTACTATAGGTAATGAACCCTTATCCGGACATCCAAAATCCAGACTATTCTGAAGTCCAGACCTTTTTGTCCCAAGATATTTTTTTTAAACTTTCTGTAGTGTGAGCACTAGAAGGTCTTGTGCTCATTCTCACATAGAGGTTGTACATTCTATTCTCTGCTCTGTGGTATGTGCCATTGTTGAAAAGTGTCAGAGAAGCCAGCACCAATCCAAATGGGGAAGAGTGAAAAGAGCAAGAGCGCACATTCCTCATTATATTTATGCAGTTATTCGAAAATCCAGAAAAATCCAAATACAGATACTTTCCTATCCCAGGCAGTCCAGATAAGGGGTATTCAACCTCTACTCCTACCACCACCACCACCACCACCACCACCACCACCACCACCAATAATAATAATAATAATAATAATAATAATAATAATAATAATAATAAT
>JAJKFI010026101.1:0-29202 GCA_029204185.1 Lerista edwardsae | reverse complement strand
CAATCCAAAATTGCATTGCAAGTGTGATGCTACCAAAGGGGGGGGGGAAACTGGCTTGGCAAATGGATAACAGAGTGAGCATGATACATGAACTTAACTTGTTGTTGTTTTAATTTGTTTGCTTTTGTTTCTATAAAGGGAACATGGAGGTGGGTCAAATCAGGGGTAGAGGGAGACAACGTGCATCACCTGCAATGGGTTACCCTCTTAGACAAACAGCATTCCATCTCACAATGGAAAGGTAGGGTTATAACTTCCCCATCAGATTTCTGTCTGGATTAGGGCTTCCACTCATGCATTCAGCTAATGAAGCTTATTATGTGCTTATGACTGAATGGCTTTGGCACTTTAGAGCCTCTAGCCTTGGCAATTACAGAAGGATCAAGTAGGAAAATGAACAGTTTCAATGAAACAACAGGTTCCGCTGGCAATGCAATAGGACCCGGCTAAATACACCAAGCACTAGGCAGAGACAGCCACATAACAATTTGTATTTATTTATTTATTTATTTATTTATTTAATTTCTATCCCGCCCTTCTGCCCCATGGGCACCCAAGGCGGCTTACAACATTAAAAATACAATAAATCACCGTATTTACAATTAAAAACAATGTTAAAAACAACAGGCTAAACAGTTAGGCTGGCACCGTTAGGGCAGCATAGTTTGGTTGGCACAAGGACCACAGGAAAGAGCGTTTGGACCACTCTCGGAGTCAGGGAGGATGGTGAATTTCATGTGTGTTGGCCTCTCTAACCCCGAGGGTGGTCCAAACATACTTTACTGTGGTCTTTGTGCCAGCCAAACATTGCAGGCCTAACTGTGCTGACCTAACTCCAGGTAAGGATTGTGCCCTCAGATGGTTCCCTCCTCCCTTTGGGAACTACTGCTTTACATGCTTACACCCTAGGTAAATACAGGCATGCCCCAGTATCCGCTGGGATTCTATTCAGGATCTCATTGTGGATACCTGAAACCATGGATACTAGAGACACCTTTCTAATGGGGTACAGCAGTGGTTTTGCTGCAATAAGGTTAAAAAAAAAGAAATTTGCTTAATGTTCCCCTATCTTTTTAAATAGGAGTCCCAGTATCCATGCTATCTGTAGATACCAAGGCACACCATATACTTATCTAGGAAAAAGTACCACTGAATTCAATAGGACGTACTTCTGAGTAGACAAACATGGCATTGCACTGCTAGACTATGACTAACTTTAGCGATGCAAGAATCAGAGAAGTTCAGTTTTCTCTACTAGTATAGTGGCAAAAAATTCATTACTCCTTGAAGTATAGCTACATAATTAGCAGCGCAAGCTTATGCATTTCTACTCAGAAGAAGGTTCCGTTGGGGGTTACTCCCAGGAGAGTGTGTGTAAGATTGCAGCCTAGTGGTCTTTGTGCCACTAGTGTGTGTAAGTGTGTGTAAGATTGCAGCCTAGTACGTAGTAGGCAACTTTGCTTGAGAGCTCTATAGCAACTGTCTATACCTGAATGGGCCCAGTCATAGCTGGTGTTTATCAAGGGACAGTCACCGGTGTTTGGCTGATTTAATGGCGTATGAAAGTACCGTTAGAAAACTAATTTACTCTCTGTATTCCCCATAGTTGTGTTTTTCCCCCCTTTTATGCAGCTGATCCTAGTTCCTAGACACAAAAGCAAAACCTCTTTAGAACCAAAATAAATACTAATCTTAAATTCAATGTACCCTGACAGCAAATAAGTTTGCTGTGCTTACTTCAGCATAAATAAAAAGCCTGCAAGAAGACTCCTACGTAAGAGTATATTTACAAGTTCCATTACCCACAGGAGAGATTGATGTTATAAACCTATAATAAAAAGCCTTATGCTATAGATTTCTCTAATGTTTCTTATCAAACAGCTTGTATTATCTTAGCTTGTGTATTCAATTTAAAATAGGTTTTCAATAAGTGTTTCAGAGCTAGAGGTCATTTGTGCTTACTTTTTTTGAAAGGAATGCACTCGCACACACAGTTTTATACCCGTCTCTTTTAGAATTTTGAAGCTATGTTGTAGATTATTAAAGTCCTTATAGTATTAACCTATTTTACATATACCCTTAATCTGCATCAAGAGGTAGTATAGCTTGTTGGCTCTAGCATCACATTTATTTTTATTTCCAAGTGTAGCAGTAATACTCATACTAATCTACATCAAAAAACAGTACCTCCCTTACATTGTTTTCACTATTTTTATGTCAACAATTCAGTACTTGTTCGCATTTCATGTTGCTTGACTAAATCACTAATGAGGCATTTCTTATGGCCTTACAACATAAAAGCATATTGACAGATTTGCTTTTTGGAACTTGAACAGTTTTATTGCAAATAAAACAAAATACGTGTAGACAGTGATGCAAGGGAAAAGACAAATACACGTCTTAAACAACTTCTTGTGTTTTGAACTCTAATATTCAGCCTGACCACATCAGACCCAGGGAAACTGACAAAAATCTATCTATATAAAATTGTGTGTGTGTGTGTGTGTTCGTTCGTGTTCCAGTGGAACACCTGGAGCAATTTACACTCTGGAACGCCTGGAGCAATTTACACCAAACTTGGTACACATATGCCTTACGATCTGGAAAGAAATACTGCAGGGGTAAGACCCCTGCCGCAGCATCCCTAGGGGTGGGGGTGCGAAGGGGGTGCCATGTAAAAATACTCGAAAATGGCCAATATTGGTGTCAAATCCATAGTTTTCGGGCTCGTTGAGATGAACGGCGACGCTCCCGATGCTGTTTAAGTCCGAGTTCGGCCCCCCTCAGCATGGGGAGTGAGAAGGGGTGCAAGATATAGTGCTTGGAAATAGAATATCCACAGCACGCTGATGGTGGTGTAGAAGACCCCATTTGATTTCAGATTTCAAAACTCATCCCACCTTTAGAAATACTGTGGGGGTAAGACACCCCTAGCACCCCTAGGGGTGGGTAGGGGGTGAAATGTAAAAATAATCTAAGACAGCCGATATTAGTGTCGAATCTATAGTTTTCGGGGTCACTGAGATGAACGGTGGCACTCCCAATGCTGTTTAAGTCCACGTTCAGCCCCCATCGGCATGGGGGGTGAGAAGGGGTGAACAATAAAATGTCCAAAATGACCAACATTAGTGTCAAATCCACAGCTTTCGGGGTCACTAAGCTGATTGGTGATAGTCCCAATGACATTTAAGGCCAAGTGTAGTCGAATAGAACGCACCCCTAGGGGTGGGGGTGGGAAGGGGATGCCATGTAAAAATAATCAAAAACGACCAATATTAGTGTCAAATCCATAGTTTTCAGGGTCGCTGAGATGAAAAGTGACAGTCCCAATGCCATTTAAGTCCATGTTCGGCCCCCATCAGCATGGGGGATGAGAAGGGATGCAAAATAAAATGTCCAAAATGACCGACATTACTGTCAAATCCATAAGCTTTCGGGGTCGCTAAGCTGATTGGTGACAGTCCCGATGACATTTAAGCACATTTAAGCCCAAGTGTAGTCGAATAGAACGAGTAGAACTCTGTAGTACCTTCTGGAAATTTTTAGAAATCATTAGGCCCCGGTCTTGGACTCCAATCAAATACTTGCCATGTTACCAGGCGTAGTCACTGAATACAAGTCTATTGATACCGTAGTAGTAGTATTATTTATTATTATTTATTAGATTTATATCCCGCCTTTTTGCCCGAAGGCACCCAAGGCAGCATTACAACATAAAATATAGAAATTTAACATTAAAAAACCATTTAAAAACAATATTTAAACAATACAAAAAAAATAAAAACAAAGCAAAAAAATTTAAAAACAAGAAGCCCTGTGGATCATACGGTATAAAATATAACAAACCAGCCAGCCAGCCTGTCAACAATTAAAAGCTTTTTGAAATAAAAAGGTCTTAAGCCCCTGCCGAAATGGTAACAATGAGGGAGCAGTTCTCAATTCTAAGGGGAGGGTATTCCAAAGTTGGGGGGCCACCACCGAGAAGGCCCTCTTCCTGGCCGCCACCGCTCTCACTTCTCCTGGTGGCGGCACAGTCAAAAGGGCCCCTCCAGATGAACTAAGAGTACGGGTAGGATTATATGGAAGGAGGCGGTCCCTCAAATACCCCAGACCCGAGCCGTAAAGGGCTTTAAAAATCAAAACTAGCACCTTGAATTGGGCCCGGAACAGAACCGGTAGCCAGTGTAGCCACCGAAGCAACGGCTCGACAAAGTCAAACCGACGTGCCCCAGCAACCACCCGAGCCGCCGCATTCTGTACTAGTTGTAATTTCCAGACCGTCTTCAAAGGCAGCCCCACGTAGAGCGCATTGCAATAATCTAATCTAGATGTCACTAGGCGTGGGTCACTGTGGCCAGGTCCGCACAGCTCAGGTACGGTCGCAGCTGGCGAATCAGCCGAAGCTGAGCAAAGGCTCCCCTGGCCACCGCTGCCACCTGGGACTCCAGGTGTAGCTGTGGATGCAGGAGAACCCCCAAGCTGCGGACCTGCTCCTTCAGAGGAAGTGCAACCCCATTCAGTGCAGGGCGATAGTCCAATACCCGAGCTGTGGATTTCCGAACCAATAGCACCTCTGTCTTATCCGGATTTAATTTCAGCTTGTTCGCCCACATCCAGCCCCCAACCGCCTCCAGACAGCGATCCAGGACCTCAACCGCCTCCTCAGAATCAGGGGGAAAGGAGAGATAGAGTTGGGTGTCATCAGCATATTGATGGCACCCCACTCCAAACCCCCGGATGACCTCTCCCAGCAGTTTCATGTAGATGTTGAACAGCATGGGGGATAAGATGGAACCTTGCGGCACCCCAAACCTAAGAGGCCGGGGTGCCGAACAAGCGTCCCCCAGCACCACCTTCTGGGTTCTGTCAGCCAGGAAGGAGCGGAACCACTGCAAAACAGTGCCTCCAAGCTCCAGCCCGGCCAGCCGACCCAGAAGGACACCATGGTCGACGGTGTCGAAAGCCGCCGAGAGGTCCAGCAGGACTAACAGGGACGCACTTCCCCTGTCCATCCCCCGGCGAAGGTCATCCACCAAGGTGACCAAGGCAGTCTCCGTCCCGAACCCCGGCCTGAAGCCAGATTGGAATGGGTCCAGATAATCCGTTTCCTCCAGTACCCTCTGAAGCTGTGACGCCACCACCCGCTCAATCACCTTGCCCAGAAATGGGATATTCGAGACTGGCCGAAAGTTGTTTAAATTTGTGGGATCCAGGGAGGGCTTCTTCAGGAGGGGGCGAGCCATCGCCTGCTTCAAAGCAGGCGGGAGCACCCCCTCCCTCAGAGATGAATTCACCACCCTCCCCGTCCACTCGGCCAGCCCTCCCCGGGCAGCTCTAATTAGCCATGCTGGGCAAGGGTCGAGTGGGCAAGCAGCAGGTCTCACACTCCAGAGAATCCTGTCCACATCCTCAGGCTCTACAAGCTGGAAAGAATCCCAAATTGTAGGATAGACAGGTTCCCCAGGGACATCACTAGATATGCCCACAGCAGCGTCCAAGTCATGCCGAATCTGATCGACCTTCTCTGCAAAATGTTTTGTGAACTCATCACAGCGAGCCTCTGTGTGCTCCTCCCCACCAGTAGGGGGGGGCGAGATGTAAAAGACTACGGACCACACGGAAGAGCTCAGCTGGACGGTTCTCTGCAGATGCAATGGTGGCAGAGAAGTGAGCCCTCTTAGCCGCCGCCACTGCCCTAGAATAAGCTTTTAACTGGGCCCTAGCCCGTGTACGATCAGATTCGGTACAAGTCTTTCACCACCGACGCTCTAGTCGTCTGCCCTGCCGCTTCATCATTCGCAGTTCCTCAGAGAACCAAGGAGCCGCTCTGATTCTGTGACTGGGCAGGAGACGCTCAGGAGCGATCTCATCCAGGGCCCTGGCCATCTCCGTATTCCAGAGGTCGACCAGGGCACCGGGTGGGTCTCCAACTCTGGCAACAGGAAAATCCCCCAGAGCCCTCAGGAATCCGTTTGGATCCATCAGCCTCCGAGGGCGGATCATAAAGTGCAATCCCCCGCCATTGCAGAGGTGAGAAGCTGCAACAAGCCTAAATCCCACCAGACAGTGATCTGTCCATGACAAAGGAGTGATCTTAATGTCCTCCACCTCCAGATCATCATCAGCCTGCCCAGCAGTAAACACCAGGTCCAGCGTGTGTCCTGCATCATGAGTTGGGGCAGATATTCTTTGAGACAGACCCATGGTTGCCATGGAGGCCATGAAATCCTGAGCTGCAGCTGTTCCTGGGGCCTCGGCATGGACATTAAAGTCCCCCAACACCAATAGGCGGGGGGACTCCAACACCACGCTCGAGACCAGCTCCGTCAGCTCAGGCAGGGATACTGTTGGGCAGCAAGGCGGGCGGTAGTAGATGCCTATGAGGGTGTCAATTTCCCATCAGACTTCCTAAACTCACTTGATCCGGCTGGATTGCCACCACATTGTCTTTTACTTAAAGTGGGATCTCCAATTATTTTACTACGGAACCTCGACCCGCCAAAACTTTGTAACGGCACAAGGCTGTGTGTCAAGAAGATGCTGGGTAATATAATTAAAGAGACTATCTTAACAAGAAAGGGAGAGGGTGAAACAGTTCTCCCCCCCCCCCACGGATAACACTCATTCCAACAGATTTCCCTTTTCACTTTAAGACATTGCAATTTCCAGTGAGACTTGAATTCTCGATCACAATCAACAAGTCACAGGGGCAGTCTATTAAGTACTGCAGAGTGGATTTGAGATTGCCATGATCTCCCACGGACAACTTTATGTTGCTTGCTCAAGGGTGGGTTCACCCAAGAATTTATGTATTCTTGCTCCTGGAGGTGAAACTAAAAATGTTGTTTATAATCAAGTTCTGAGTTACATTAATATTATAGTGGATTTGTAAAAGATTTTTATACTGTACTTATACTTTTAATTTCCTGTACATAAAATTACTTCGATTTTACACTACAGATAGAATTCATTCCTTTTCCTGTCTAACAGAAGCTTGGCATAAATAAATACCCGGGCAACACCGGGTAAGGACCAGCTAGTAAAATTGAATAAAAATTGAGAGTGCGTGTAAAAACTGAACTGATTTGTGTGCTAGAATAATTATTCACTTTTTTGAAACAAAATAATTTTGTAATTGTTTGCAGTAATAATTGCAAAATTTACCCATTACTTAGATGAAAAATTGTTCAAGTTCCAAGCTGACATATACAGCCTGAAACCTGAATAATCACCAGGACTCTTTCAGAAGTCAGCAGCTACCTGAACACCTGGCCATTGTATTCCCCTCCAGACTTTGCAGTCAGGCAGAGTTGCTGTAAGTGATGCTTGGATCTGCTCTATTATCTGTTGCCCAACAGAGGAAGAATGCCTATTATTCTGTTGTTTTTCAGTGGTATGGAAACCACTTTGGAAAGCTTTGACTTGGAAGGTGGTATACCAATCTTTTTGGGGGCAGCAGAGGATGCGATGGTTAGATAGTGTCACCGAAGCGATGAACATGAAATTGGGCGAACTCCGGAAGCTAGTGGAGGACAGGGAGGCCTGGCGTGCTGCGGTCCATGGGGTCGCGAAGAGTCGGACACAACTTAGCAACTGAACAATAATAATAATAATAATAATAATAATAATAATAATAATAATAATAATGCATGTATTTATATACCGCCTTTCTTAAGATCACTAGATTTCTCTAGTGACTGTAACTCAAGGCGGTTTACATGGGCAGACTTTATTCATAAACCCGAAGGTTTTCACAATTTACAGAATGTTCTATCTTTCAAGAACTACACACATTCAGATCTTTCTTTCAGAATTTAGCCTTCTTTCTTTAGCCACCCGTCTGTCTTCTGCTGGCTGATGCTTCCCTGCTCTCACCAGGGACGCAGCTGACTCTCAGCACACTCCTCCTCCCACGAGGCAGCTGGAGCTCAGCTTCTAATCAGCCGCAGTTGCAAGGTCTGCCGCTCACAGAGACTTCCGTCAGTCCCGAGCTCACGACCTTGAGATCTTCAGCTGCATCTTCGGGCAAACGGAGGCATTAACCCTCTCGGCTAAAATCTTATTTTTAGTAATAACCTGCTTAATTATGTCAGTTCATGCTTAATGACATCACTTCCAGTCTTCAGCAGGCACCATGAATGCTATTCAGCCCACTGTATGAAACAAGTTTGATGCACATGTCTTAGCCACTCTTTATCTGCCCTGGAATGATTTTGGTTTCTTTTGTCTAAAGAGCCTTTCTTTGCAACAGCAATATAATTGAGCTAAACCTTTGCACTAGACTCTCCCAGTTTTTTGAAACAGCATGCTGCTGCTCTCCCCAAGCCCACCTGAAAGAGTGGGCCAAGCATCATTTTCCCTTGAATTGTTTTGTCTTTTTAGCCGACAGATTCCGCTAACACAGCTTCTTGTTCAAAATTTATGGTCAATCTCCATGGAACTTCATCTTCCAACTCCAATTGTGCTGCTATGCAGAAGTACACTTAGCATTCAGTCTTATCTTATCTCTCTTTTTCCTATTCTTGAATGATTAGCCTGTATGATTATCCTTGCCACAAGTTAATTCTAAGGTTATGTATACTGTTCTAAACTCCTTCCAGCTCAAATATATTTTCATTAAATTCATTTAGAGGAGCTCAGATTCTTTCTTCCACAGCCCCTCCCCTTGGTAAAAGAGGGCCTGGTCTGATCTAATTTGCTGGAACAAAAAGACTGTGAGCTTTTGAATAATATTCCATTTCCATATGGTATTCAAAATAACATCCCCTTCAAACACATGCTTTAATTGTAAAACATATGCCACATGACCATCTGAGTATCACTTTTGACTGATGTATCATATATGAGTTTCTAGCGTAATTATTCCCCAGCAACATGATTAAAAGGCTTACACAGGTATGCTTTGACATAACCTTCTATTCTTCTTTTGATTATGTACCACAGAAAGATACTAAATTTAGATAAAATGCAAGCACATAACAGAAGATTTCCCAATGCTCCTGTCCATATGCACAAAAGGCAGTTCTAATGTATGCTTGCATTAACTGAACTATTCAGAACGAGTATGAAAGTGTGCATAAGTATTTAAAATAAAGAGACCATATGATGCTTTTCAAAGACACCTGGATGTTCTGATAGTAAGTGCCCTCCTGTAGTTAAGAAAATGACAACATGAATACAGCATTTGTGAAAGAAAAACAATTGCATAAGACACCATGGTTTAAATAACATAATGAATGAGGCATTCGTTGTGGTCAGACTAAATGAGGTCTTTCAGTGTGTGTGCACACAATTGAGGGCCTTGTTTAGTATGTAATAGCTTTCAAGAATTGAAAAGAAAGGGGAAGAAAGGATACTCAGGAGCAACTTTTAATGAAACATCTTGAGTGAATTACAGCAAAAGATAAGTCAAGTCTTCGATAATTTAAATGTTATTTTTACCACTAATGTGAATTCAACCTTAGCAAATTAAAACAGGAAGAATTAATTGGATATGCAAATGAGATTATTCAGTATATAAATCTAATTACATACCAATTTGCTTTAACAGCATGAAAAAAAGAATAAATTGTTCTTCGTAAATTGATTGTCTGTAATAACCACCTGTAGCACAATGAAATAATATGGCAAAGCTATGTTTTAAAGACAGTCATTTTGTTGACATCGGTAATACAATGTTCTTCAAAGATCTGTCAAAATTGTCTTCTAAACCTGCTTAAAATCCTGATTTACAATATTCCATTATTAAGCTTCAGGTATACACTAAAACATAGCCAGACAGGCTTCATTTTTTTACCACCATATAGATACATTGTTTTCACACAACACACTGATCCTTAAATCATCCGTCCTTTAGTAGGTAAAGCTTGATTTTTAATGTAAGAAACATCATTATTTAGAAAAGAAGCAAGCTTTACATTTGAACAATGCTCAATATGACACAGAAATATTGATCTAACTTACAGTGTTATTGAAACAATTACCAATAATGTGAAGAAGTGTTTTGAGCACTTAGAAGAGGAAAAAAATTGGTAAATATAAATGGGATAATCCAATCTTGGTGGGTCACAACCTGATGTCAGGTAGGTCACGGAAAGCTGGGAGCAGCCATCTTGGAAACTGCAAACCTTACTCTTGTTTTTTTGTGAGTGTTTGAATGTTGAAGGGGTCAGCACTGGTCGCAAGTGCCATTCTGAAGGTCCTTGCAGCCTTTGGAAGGTCTTCATAGTGGATAATGAGGAAAGAGGCACAGATAACGAGGTAAGCAACAATTCTGACCCTCGCAGATAACAGAATTTGCAGATGGTGAGTTCACATATAAAAAGGATTGACTGTATCTAGACCTATGGTCACTTGGGCAACATCAAGGTGCAATCCTAACCTCACGTTGCATCGGCGCAGCCCTCTTGCACTGCACCAGTGCTGTTGCAAATGTGCCATAAGGTGCATCTTCCCAGCAGAATCGGTCACTAGGCCAGCGCAAGCAGCAGCGCTGGTGCACGGGTGCCGCTGCACCCATCAGCTGCACCAGTAGAACGCCAATGTAGCTCTGCCAGTGCAGGACTGCACCAAGGGCGTGCCAGAGTGGTGCCATGGGCAGAGACGGGACACGGCCTTTGGGCCGAATCCAAACCCCCGTCCCTGGCTGGGGGCCTGCTGTTTTGCTGGCGCAGATCCGAGCAGCTCCAGACTGGCTGGGGCTTACCCCATCCCTTTGCCCCGCGCTGTGCTGCTTCTGCCTCCAAACACACTTAGGATGCAGCCCAGCTGCGCCGGCCTGCCTATTCCAGCAGTTTAGGATGGGGCTGTCAGTCTTGCTCTTATGGTGAGCCAAAGAAGGTCAATTGTTAGAAACATATACATTTTGTACATAAATCTAGGAATTTCCACAATGGGAGAAAAAATATTTCCAGCATTTGCAGCTGTGGGGCTGCTTGCTTGCACTCTTTCAGCTGCACTCTCAGCAAAAGTGCACCAATTGCTCTTCAGCAAAAGGAAGAATGAATACCATGGTATGGGGTAGGGGAGAAAGGAGGGAAGCACAATAGGTATAATGCCACTGGGCTTAGCAAGCTGGTGGCAATGCCTTATGGTGGGCCAGATGCAGCCCACAGGCCATTCTTTGGAGACCTCTGTCCTAAACTGAATGCTTTTGATCATTGTTGAAAGTGTGAGGCAGCTGGGCCTCAACTGCCGAACTGAGGCTTCGGTGGTGTGATGTCACCCCTCGCTGAGCCTCACATCTGGTACAACCCCCACTAGCCGCACCCTCATAATGATACTATTGGTCTCATATTTACCTAGTTTAATTTAAATGATGGTGGAACATTGGTAGATTCTCACCCAAAGATCTCAATTTGTGAATAGATTCATGTGGGAAGAGACAATCCATTAGATATCCTGGTCTTAAACTATTTAGGGATTAAGGGTACAATCCTAACCTGGAGTTAGGCCAGCACGGGGGACACCGTAAAGGATGTTTGGACCACACTCAGAGTCAGAGAGGCCAGCACACAGACATGCGCCATGCTCCCTGACTCAGAGAGTGGTCCAAACATACTTTATGGTATCCCTTGCACTGGCCAAACTTTGCTGGCTTAATTGTGCTAGCCTAAGTCCAGGTTAGGATTGTGCCCTTAAAGTGCTTGGAACCAGTAAGGCAGTTATGTTATATGACCTGAGGAAAGAGCTCTCACCAAAGTTCTATCAGCTACATTCTGCATGAGCTGAAGTTTCTGTAGATATTTTGAAGGCGGCTCAGGCAAGCATGTTGCAATAACATGCTTGACCAGTGGTATTCAAACATTTTAGACCAGGACCTACTTTTTAGAATGGCACTTGTGTCGGGACTCATGGGAAGTGATGCCATTAACCTGGAAGTGATCTGGTGGCAGGAAGTGACATCATCAAGCAGGAAGTGCCTTCACTGAAATGTAATAAAATCACAGTCCTGAAATGTAAACTGGCATTTTTGGAATGCAGCAATTGTACAACCATGAAACATCCCTGACAGAAAGCAAGATTAGGACAAAATATTATGTAAAAGTCTGAACTAAAAACAATTAAAAAAAAAACCTCACTTGAAAATTGAAATTGTTAACACTTACAAAAGGAATTTAACAAGAGTAAGATCTACAGTTTCCAAGATGGCTACTCCCAGCTTTCTGTGACCCACATGACATTAGGTTGCAACCCACCAAGTGGGCCCGACCCATAGTTTGAATAACAATGTGCTATACCAATGATTCTCAAACCTTTTAGCACTGGGACCCACTTTTTAGAATGACAGCCTCTCCGGGACCCACCAGTGATGTCATGGCTACTTTCCTTAGAATGAAGCAATAAGTTGGGTTATTTCTAAACCATTTTTCAATAGCAAAGTGAATCAGAAAGGAAAAAGCCTATTTACAACCTTCACAAGGCAAACAACCACATAGCCTTCCCCCTTTCCAGTGTCTCATCTTCCCATATTTTCAATATGGTTGTTCTAGGCTTCACGGCCCAACTGAAATTGGTTGATGACACAGTGGTGGGTCCCGACCCAGTTTGGGAACCACTGTCCTTGATGCATGCGTGGCACAAATGTGGAAAATACTGCAAGGGGCTGTATATTCAATGAGGAGAGTCCTCTATTCCTTGATAGAGTAATTCTGTTCCTATCACCCTTGTTGGCCATTACATGTAAAGGGTTAGAAATTAAACAGGACACTGCTGCTTCCCTTATTTGTCAATCATATTGGTGCCTTTGTACTCTGTGTCAGAACACTGGAAGGTTTACAAAACATAGCCTGCACATTTTCAAACCTAAGAATCCAGGGATATAGCTGGTGTGAGAGGGAGGAGAAGTGACCCCGACAAGCCCAATGATAGCTCTTTGGCTACAGCCCTGGGTGGCTTCATTGCAATCATTTAGTCTGACTTTCTGCAGAACATCAAGGCCAATCATAGACCCAATCACAGAAAAAGCACAACTTTCATTACTGAAACTATGAGGAATAGATCAAAGCACTGTAGGCAAAGAACTTCAAAGTCTGAGCCCAAACAGCAAACACTTCAAACAATGTGCAGGCCAGCAAAAAATCCAGCACTGTTTGCACAACAATTAGGTAGCGGATTTACTGAACCTACAGTTATTATATTGATATGGCTCTCTAACCCTCACAAAGAGCAATCAAGATGGCAAAAAACACAACCAATAGCACTTCTTAGCATGACAGCAAAAGAAGAATATCTCACTCTTTCTTGCTTGCTTTGCTTTAGCAAGATACAGAAAGGGGATGGATCATAGTTTGTATGACGAAGCTGTAAGTAAATCTGCATTTTTACACAATTTAAAGCTTATAGTCATACAGGGCTGACGGAACTCATGTTCCACCAGTACTTGCTGTCGAAAAATGGTCATAGGGAGCCTTTTGGCAGCACACTGAGGATTACGTTGCTGGAGCAATGTCAGGAAGGCCAGGGATGTCCACCAAGGCAGGTAAGATGATGGGCAATGCTGGTGAGGGGGAATGTGCTGGAAAGGGTTATAATAGGGTGGGGAGGCTGCTGTAGGAGGTGAATCCAATGACAATGGTGCCTTCCTGATCCAGTCGCTCTTTTCTGAAGACTCCCTGCTGCTTTTCTGTCTTAGGACCTGCACTTGTGAAATCACTGACCCACTGCAGATCGGGGGGCTTACACAAGGAAGGGGGTTTAGGATTATGGCAAAAGCAACACTGAATGTGCCATCATCAGGCAAGGGGCAACCGCCTTGGATGCCCGATGCAGAGTATATCCCAAGGGACCCAGCACTTTGTGCCAGTAGTGAACTCTCTAGATGGAACGAGAACGTTTGTGGGAATGGATTTTGGATGGGAAAACGGATGGCAAATAAAGCAGCATCTCTCCCCCTTGCTCCAAACTACTCATCTGATAATAACGAGCACTTCCAAAGCACGCATCCATCCGTCCGTCCACGTGGGCTCCGTTCAACACGTTGTATACGATTTTGGATTCTCTCACAGACAGTAACAGGGATATACAGTGTATTTCCCCTCCGTGTTCCATGGCCAGGATTTGGTTAAAGTTTAGAACCAACCTTTCAGAAATATGCATTTCAAGATAAACCTCTTCTGTTGTTTTTATCTTCCCTACCATTTCCTTTCCACTCAAACCCTGAAAGATGGGGGGGGGGGAGCCTTCATGACAGATCCGGCAAAGCATATTCTACCTCCTACCTAGGATTTTTATTTGAAGCCTCCTTCTAATTACTCTAAAACGGTGGTTGAAATAAAGTGAAATGCAGGTTGAGAGGCATCCTACAAGAAGACTTGCTGTGTGTGTATCTTGTATTCATTGGCATGACCTAGCACTTATGCTGAATTTATAACTTGTAAAACCTTCTTTTATTGTAAAGCTGAAGGTGACAAAGCTACCAAGGTCATTATGGGAAGCTACACAGCACAGAATCTCTATTACTATGACAACCAGGGGGCACAGAGGCAATATCCTATCTGAGCTTTATTTCTTTTGTCACTTTCACGAACATGACCTCTTTGTGCCATTGCATCATTTTTAGTTATTAAAAGTTTAAACATAAATGGTTGTCCAAACTTCAAGCTGGTTAACCACTATAAGCTTTCCCTTTGGCACAGTGCTGGATATTTAAAGGGACAAACACCAGTATACTTTTGATTCTAAGAGGAGGTTTGCTGAAAATTCCAGAACCAATTATAAAATTGTTCAAGGCTTCTTGTAATATACGTACGTATGTATGTGGTGTGTGTGTGTTTGAAGAATTTATACCCCGCCTTTCCCATGCCAAAGCAAATGCCCAAGGCAGCTTATGGAGAACAAAAAAGTACAATGTAACCACAGTAAGTAAAACACATAAAAAATTAAAGCATTAAACATTTAACATGAACACAGAACATTCTAAAATAAAGCAAGACCCAATTCTCATTAGTACCTTTGGAAGGTGGGAAACAATTGTTCAGGGGAATAAATAAACTATGACAGTATTCCAGAGGGACAGAGGGCAGACAGCCAACCATCATCCAAAGGCCAGGTGAAATAGGTATGATTTAAGCCCTCAATTCTATAGGTATGAAAAGCCATGAAGGAGTGTGTAGTTCTGAATCCCTTCCAGAAGAAGGGAATTCCACATTTGTGGAGCCGTTACAGTGAAGGCTTGCCCCCGAACAGCCATCCCTTTAACTTGGGACAGAAGGGGGCACTTGAAGGAGAGCCCCTTTAGATGATCTAAGAGGGTGAACTGGTATGTATGGGAGAAGGCGGTCCTTTAGGTAGGCTGGGCCTAAGTCATGAAGGGCCTTAAAGGACAATACCATCATCTTAAGTTGAGATCGGAAGTGAATGGGCAGCCACTGCAGCTGCTGAAGGAGTGGACCTACTGAGTCAAACCGTCCAGCCCCTGTAACCACCTGAGCTGCTGCATTTTGTACTAACTGTAGCTTCCGAACTGTTCTTGAGAGAAACCCCCCCCTCTCGCTGTGATTATTTTTATTAAAAGGTAGCACAACAGGAAATAAATACGTCTGTTTTGCATGAATAAGAAAACCAACCAACACTTACTGATGCAAATAAACAGAAAATAGCATGAGACGGGGTGAGTTGGCAGATGCTAGAGGGAGGCATGTATCTGGAATTCCCTCTGCCTGCCCCAAAGGCAATTATCTGTGTTTGTCTTTTACTTCTCCCCCCTCATTAATATGAACTGCCCTTGTCTTGAACCATAAACCCAGGAAAATGAGAACAAACATGCTGAGCACCACTCCAGGTGCTCTAAATTAAAAGCAGCACAGGAACCAGGAGTAACTCCTACTGCTTCCAGGTCTTATGCATGCAGGGTAGGGCTGCATGTGCCATATCCAAGTTAGGTGCCAATCCTTTCGCACTGGTTTACTTCCACTTTGAATTGTTTAATCACTTTTTACGTTCACAGTTGGGCTATTTAAAAAAGGTTACCAGAGCAACCTTGGGAACCTATTGAACCAGACCTAGCTGTGCTTGATATTTGCCACATAAACACACTGAATTGTTATGCCTTAATAAGACATGCATTTTGAACTGGAAGTGAAGAACAGACATTGTTTCACTGTCGTTAACACACTTCTGTTCAAAGAACCGTCAGTATCATCAGGGGCATTGCTGGCAGATATTTTGCACCCATTGAAGAGCACTAGATAAAAGATCATGTTTGGAACGACTGCAGCAAAACAGCATTCATGTGTACAACAGGTTTTGTACCAACAAATAAAAGCTCAAAACTTTTGCAAAAAAAATGGGAAAGTAAATGAGGGTGCAATCCTAACCAACTTTCCAGCCCTGGGATAAAGGCAATACAGCTCTGAGGAAAGGGAACACACATTATCTTACATTGAGGAGGCCTCGACAACTATTACTCCACAGCAGGATGCAGCACCTGCCCCATTGGTCCAGCTGTAACAGTGCTGGAAGGTTGGTTAGGACTGTGCCCTGAATCTACCAACATTTAACTTAAAAAAAACACAAAACACTACTGGTATATTGTGCATTTGGGAATCTGGGCAAGCTGGAGCTTATATGATGTTCACTCAATTTTCCTATTGGATTGGCCTGGTTCAGTATCAATCCACACAGATAGTGGTCCTAAAAAGAAGAAAGACAGTATCTTCTAAGTGGTGTTCTGTATGAAGCTTCATGAACCACAGCTGGGCTGAATTATGCTTCCAGTGCCTAAAAATATTTAGTTCCATCGCTGTCACTTGAAAAGGGCAAGAGGCAGAAGCAAGAGCAGCTATCTCCGATTTGCTAACTTCAGTATAAAGGCACAACTGAACTTTCTGATCCAACTAAAATCAGAAGCATGAGGCATCAGGCTTTTACAAGATTATTACTGATAAATATAGCAAATTTTACTAGCATTTTATTAATTATTAAGATTATGTACCACTTTTCAACAGGAGTAGTTCACAGTGCCATGTACATAGTAAAAGAAAACAGACTTCAATTCTATGCACACTTTCCTGGGAGTAAGCCATATTGAACAGAATGAGACTTACTTATAAATAGACAAGCATAGGATTGGGCAAAGATTAGATTAGAGATGGATGGATGGATGGATGGATGGATGGAGTCTTTATTGGCATAAATAGTAAAATATTACCAAATCAAATTAGTCATAATAATCTTTATTGGCTAATAGTAAAATAATATTTCCAAGTCAAATTAAAACTTTTTTTGCTTTGACAAAATGAAAACTTTGAAGGAGAATTTGTAATGTTGGTGTTGCAAATAGCATTGATCTTTAAACAACAATACAACATGAATATTTAAAGTTACAGATCTGAGAACGTCTACTTAGAGACCTGCAGCATTTAAGACAGATTCATTTCCGTTTGAAATGAGCCAAGCAAGGAAATGATGAACAAGAACAAGGACTCTGTTAATACCTAACCTTTTTTATCACATTAGAAGCTAATAGTCAGAAATAGCAAAAGAAAGATAGGCTTAAAGCCGCAATCTACCTGACAGCTAATGTGACTCAGGGTTAAGTGTTTGCATTAAGTGCACACGATAGAAGCATAAAGGTGGATCGGTTGGCAGGTAAGTGGATGGGTTGTCATCCTAACTAATAAGCTGTGCTTTAATCATCCAACTTAAGCCACTACAGTGCTTATCTTTTTCTCAAGCATCAGCAATATTAAAGATTATGTTAGATTTCTCCTCAAATATTGTTGCAGTATCTGGAGTGATTAATTTTTCAACGGAGTGTGCTGACAACTTGCCCACTGAGATGAAGCAAGTAAAATGTGACATCGGGCACAGCTGCTGACTTCAGAATCCCTATGTATCAGGTGACAGTAAGCTGTCTTCCCCACTGATAATAAACACGATTTACAGGAAAACTTCATTTTCGTTAACTGTGGTAGCGTGAAAATTCTCCTTAGGGAAACAGGATGAAAGTCAAAAGTTGTTGCTTTGCAAGGCACTTTGTAGATCCTTTGGCAGCCTATTCTGCAGTCATTCTAATGGGAAGGTCATGACTCTAGAGGCTCTGAAGTCTTAGAAGCACATGTAAAACAACGTCTGTTCTAGTAAGGCATACGGGTGTTCCGTTTTTGTAATTCAGAACTGATGTTAGGTTCCTAGTTGTTTCTAGATGTGTCCCACTCAGGCTTCTTTTGTACCTCTACTTGACTACTTTTGATGAATGGCTTCACACATTGCATTTCAAGTATACTCTATATCTGAAAATGCAAAAGTTGAATACAACAAACAATTCCCTCCTCCCACCTGGGAAAAAAAATTACAACAACCCAGAGATAATTTCTCAAAGAGTATGGTGCAGAGTAGGGGTGGCCAAACTGTGGCACACAAACCACATGCAGCTCTTTGACATACGCTGCTCAAAACAACAAAGGGAACACTTACACAACACATCCGAGATCTGAGTGAACAAAATATTCCTATTAAATACTTTGTTCCTGACATAGTTGAATGTGCTGACAACAAAATCACACAACAATCATCAATGGAAATCACGTTTATTAACCCATGGAGGTCTGGGCTTGGTGTCATACTCAAAATTGAAGTGGAAAAACACACTACAGGCTGATCCAACTTCGATGTCATTTCCATAAAGCAAGTCAAAACGAGGCTCAGTAGTGTGTGTGGCCTCCACGTGCCTGTATGACCTCCCTACAATGCCTGGGCATGCTCCTGATGAGTTGGCGGATAGTCTCCTGAGGGATCGCCTCCCAGACCTGGACTAAAGCATCCGCCAACTCCTGGACAGTCTGTGGTGCAACGTGGCGCTGGTGGATGGAGCGAGATATGATGTCCCAGATGTGCTCAATTGGATTCAGGTCTGGGGAACGGGCGGGCCAGTCCATAGCATCAATGCCTTCATCTTGCAGGAACTGCTGACACACTCCAGCCACATGAGGTCTAGCATTGTCTTGCATTAGGAGGAACCCAGGGCCAACCGCGCCAGCATATGGTCTCACAAGGGGTCTGAGGATCTCATCTCGGTACCTCATGGCAGTCAGGTTACCTCTGGCGAACACATGGAGGGCTGTGCGGCCCCCCAAAGAAATGCCACCCCACACCATGACTGACCCACTGCCAAACCGGTCATGCTGGAGGATGTTGCAGGCAGCAGAACGTTCTCCCTGGCGTCTCCAGACTCTGTCATGTCTGTCACATGTGCTCAGTGTGAACTTGCTTTCATCTGTGAAGAGCACAGGGCACCAGTGGCGAGGTGGCCAATCTTGGTGTTCTCTGGCAAATGCCAAACGTCCTGCACGGTGTCGGGCTGTCAGCACAACCCCCACCTGTGGACGTCGGGCCCTCAGACCACCCTCATGGAGTCTGTTTCTGACCGTTTGAGCAGACACATGCACATTTGTGGCCTGCTGGAGGTCATTTTGCAGTGCTCTGGCAGTGCTCCTCCTGTTCCTCCTGGTACAAAGGCGGAGGTAGCGGTCCTGATGCTGGTTTGTCGCCCTCCTACGGCCTCCTCCACATCTCCTGGTGTACTGGCCTGTCTCCTGGTAGCACCTCCATGCTCTGGACACCACACTGACAGACACAGCAAACCTTCTTGCCACAGCTCGCATTGATGTGCCATCCTGGATGAGCTGCACTACCTGAGCCACTTGTGTGGGTTGCAGACTCCGCCTCATGCTGCCACTAGAGTGACAGCACCGCCAGCATTCAAAGGTCACCCAAACATCAGCCAGAACACATAGGGACTGTGAAGTGGTCTGTGGTCACCACCTGCAGAACCACTCCTTTATTGGTGGTGTCTTGTTACTTGCCTATGATTTCCACTTGTTGTCTACTCCATTTGTGCAACAGCATGTGAACTTGATTGTCAATCGGTGTGGCTTCCTAGGTGGACAGTTTGATTTCACAGAAGTGTGATTGACTTGGAGTGACATTGTGTTGTTTAAGTGTTCCCTTTATTGTTTTGAGCAATGTATAATGTGCAGATCTCTGAAATATGTTGGCTGAGCTCCTTTTTACATCACAACTAATATAAATACATTTTCAAACTTTATAATTATTTACTGAGCATGGGTCTATTAGATTAAAATGGCCATTGGTGAGATACAGTCCCTTGCTCACTTGATTTTCCACTGCCCATTCCATTCTGGGGCCTGGAAGAAGTTTTTATACCCAGTGTTGATAGGAAGTATCAACTCCCTGAGTCCAAGATGCTAAAATACCTGCTCTCGACTATGGAGCCAAACCTAATAGGACAGGTGGCGACCTTTTTGCACCATGTGGTGAAGAGCAGCCGCTCAACATGGGGTCTGGATTGGCAGTTTGAGACCGCGCAATGGAGCGGGCTCCCGTTGCTTGTCCCAGCTCCTGCCAACCTAGCAGTTCGAAAGCACATAAAAATGCAAGTAGATAAATAGGGACCAATTCAGTGGGAAGGTAACAATGTTCTGTGCACTATGGCACTTAGTCATGCTGGCCACATGACCATGGAAGCTTGGACAAATGCCGGCTCTTTGGCTTAGAAACGGAGATGAGCACTACCCCCTATTGTTGGTCACAACTAAACCATTAGGTCGTGGGGAAACCTTTACCTTTACCCTTTATATATGCCAATAAAGGTTACGAAATGATTAAAATTTAAGTTTAATGTTTATAGTGGGTAAATATCTTTAAGAATTTTAATGGTTCTTAAATGTTTTGGTATTCAGACATCTCTCTTGTGGCTCTTAAACATCTGACATTTATCATATGTGGCTCTTACATTCAGCAAGTTTGGCCATCCCTGGTGTAGAGTGTAAACTAGGATTGGAAAGACCTAGGCTTAGGCCCTGATCCTTTCACGCTCAATGCAGGTGGTATGCTCGTACTGCACACATCCCTGTCACACAAGGCACTGTAAAACACCTCCAGGGCAGGTGGTAAACCATTACCTGAATATAATGGAATGAAATTATTTTGCCCAAGTGCAGAACCTTGCATTTTTTGTTTGCATTTGTTTTAACTTCACCTTTGCATTTGTTCAGCTTCATCTTGGTCATTTCGGTCCAGAATTCAATTCAGTCAAGGTCTTCCTGAAAGCTTCTGCTGTCTTTGCTACTCCTTCTAGTTTGGTGTCATCTGCTAACGATGAGGGCCTCTTATATCCCTTCATCCAAGCAATCGATGAAGATGCTAAAGAGAGCCATTCTAAGATATAGCCCTGGGGCACTACACTCAAAACTGTCCTCCAGGTTGACCGAAGCCATTGACAACCATTTTTTTGTGTATGGCTGTCCAGTCAGCTTTTCATCCGCCTAATCATTGTACCATCTAGCCAATATTTTACTAACCTGCTGAGTAAGATGCCATAGGGAACCTTCTTGAGTTTACTGAAGTTGAGATTAATTACATCCAAAGCACTCCCACTGTCCAGTAAATTAATAGCCCTATTTTTTTTAAAAAAGGTGATGAGATTTGTCTGGCAATATTTATTTTTTTTAATGTTATTGATTTTATTAAATAGGAATTGGTAGGTATAATAATAAAACATAGATATAAGGTAAAGACACAAGGGAAAAGACACAAGGTCTAAAGAAGCGTTGCAGGACATCCGGCAATATTTATTTTTGACAAACTCATTATTTTTGACAAGCCAACAGGCTTCTATTAATCACTGAGTTGTTATCCAGGTGTATGCAGACTCTATGTTTTATAATTTGTTCTAATATCTTTCCTAGTACTGAAGTCATGCTGAGGGACTAGATGGGCCTTTGGCTGATCTAGCAGAGCTTTTCTTGTGTTCCTATACTGAAATATTCTTTGAAAATCTTTCTTTACAAAGTCATTCCATTAGAGATGACACATGCAGTTTATAAGATAAAACATTAAAATATTATTTGCCATATTCTTCGACACACACAGATTATTTAACATAATTTCGTGTATTAATTTCTCACCACCAAAGAGAGATAATTTTAGAAGCAATTTACATGCCACAGAATTACTGCATTCCTGTGAGGAAGAAAACCACAGCTTGGAGCAGAACTAAATATACACACATTGTGTTGAAAGCCTGTGTTACTTTTAACCCAATGTATGAACTGATAATTTAGGTGCTGACTCAAATGTGTAAGACCTAACAGAAGGCAACAACTCTTCACACATCATTTCTGAAATCTCCTTTGGCAGATAGTTAACTATATGTGTAACAAAGGGAAAGTGAACCTTTGAGAATGTTTTATGCATAGTGAAGTTATTTTAAAAGCAGCTTAGGAAGGCAAAATGCAATGTGATTGTGAAGACCATGTGAAAAAACATAATAAGTAACAGTTCCAACAGAGCTTCTCAATGCCAATTCATGCAGCTGGATTTAGAACACCATTTAGAACAACAAAGCACCATGAGGAAAAATAGTAAAATATGTACAAAAGTTAACCCAAACTTTGGTGCTGGTGGTGGTTGTTCAGTCGCTAAGTCATGTCCGACTCTTCACGACCCCATGGGCCACAGCACCCCAGGCCTCCCTGTCCTCCACTAGCTTCTGGAGTTCACCCAATTTCGTGTTCAGTGCTTCAGTGACACTATCTAACCATCTCATCCGCTGCCACGCCCCTCTCTCATTTTGCCTTCCATCTTTCCCAGCATGAGGGTCTTCTCTAAACAGTCTCATGAGGTGGCCAAAGTATTTGAGCTTCAGCTTCAGGATTTGTCCTTCCAGGGAGCAATCAGGCTTGACTTCCTGGAGGATTGACCGATTGGATCTCCTTGCAGTCCAGGGGACTCTCAAGAGTCTTCTCCAACACCATAATTCAAAAGCATCTATTCTTCGGCGCTCTGCCTTCCTTATGGTTCAGCTCTCACATCCATACATTGCTACTGGGAAAGTCTTCTCCAACACCATAATTCAAAAGCATCTATTCTTCGGCGCTCTGCCTTCCTTATGGTTCAGCTCTCACATCCATACATTGCTACTGGGAAAACCATAGCTTTGACTATGCAAACCTTTGTTGGCAGGGTAACTTTGGTACTGTCAAATCCTATCCAACTTTCCAGCGCTGGTGCAGACGTGCCAAGGCATCTTGCAGTAGGACAACAGTCATAGAGGCCTCCTCCAGGTAAGGGAATGTTTGTCCCCTTTCCTCAGAGCTGCAGTGGAATGTTGGATAGGATTGGGCCTTAAGTAAGCTTCTGTTTTGTCTGCTTCTGCTGTACATAAGAACATAAGAGGAGTCCTGCTGGATCAGGCCAAAGGCCCATCTAGACCAGCTTCCTGTATTTCACAGCAGCCCACCAGGTGCCCGAGGGAGGCATGAGACAACAAGATGCTTGCATCCTGTTGCCACTCCCTTGTACCCAGTACTCTGAAGTAGCCTACTACTAATGTAAGGAGGTTGCACAATCCATCATTGCCTATAGCCCATGATGGACTTTTCCTCCAGAAATCCATCTGTACAGTTTCTTAATTAAGTAACATTTGACCTTGCTGAAAAGAGGCTTGTAAAAAAAAATGCTCAAAAACAAAGGCAGAGTCATTCTCTCTGGAGGTCGTAGTTCATAGTTCTATACAGAAATACGGTGGCCTATGAACCACATAAAGCAAGAGAGTTTAGTTCCTTGTTTATGCAGACAAGGATTAATGAACCAACCAGCTGACACAAACTCTGATCCTTGATTGTGAAAAAGAGCGTATCACTGTGTACTTAAAAGCTATGGAAGATACTGTTTCAATGAGCGCACTCAGAGCTGTATGCCCCTTTGTGAATTCAGTCGGTGAATATAACCTTCTATTATTGTCTGCTGATATGCATAAAAATTAGGAAAAGTAATTACAGCCCCACAATAGGATAGTTTACAGAAAAACGCACAGCTACAGGTCTGAATCATATATCGCTGCTGAAAGAATCACTTGCAATATTCTTGCATATTGCAATACCACATGAATGTTATCCACTGACTTAAACCACAGGCTTTTGGGTAGCCTGTGGTTTAGGCACAAGCCCTGCCTTCTGTTTAAGAAAGAGCATCATGTTTTGGGAAGACTACCACTCCTTGGGCCTTCTTTACCAGCTCTTCTTTGTTGATCTATGCCCTGCCACTGTGATGGATCACTGCCCTTTCCTATCTCTATCTAAAATTCCCATTTTTGTTAGCAGTCTTATGCAACAACGTGCCTGCTGACTTCAAGTCACAGAGTTTGAACTCATTTTGCCATTGGCTATTCCCCCTTTACTTCCTCACTTTCAAAGCCTTTTATGGATCCTCAGCTACAATACTTCTGTGTTGTTTTTGTTTGTTTTTAGTTGGGCCTAAAGCTCAGAAACAGGGCACAGTTTAGCATACAGCAGTGGTTCTCAAACCTTTTAGACCAGGACCCACTTTTTAGAATGGCACTCGTGTTGGGACCGAGCAGAGGTGACGTCATAGCTGGAAGTGCCATCATCAAGCAGAAAGTGCTGTCAGTGGGACGTAATCAAATGATACTACTAGAATGCAAATTGTAATTCTTGGACTTAAGCAAATGCACAACCATGAAACATCTTTGACAGAAAGCAAAATTAGGACAAAATATTTTGAAAAAGCACTGAACTAAAAACAAAATTTAAAAAAACTCACTTGAAAATTCAAACTGTTAACACTCACAAAAGGAATATAGCAAGAGTAAGGTCTGTAGTGTCCAAGATGGCTGCTCCCAGCTTTCTGCGACCCACCTGACATCAGGTTGTGACCCAACAAGTGGGTCCCGACCCACAGTTTGAATAACACTGGCATAGAGGACACTGCAGGTTCAATTCCTTCTATCTCCCAAAAGGGCCGTGAAGATGCCTTGCCTGAAATGCTAGACAGCTGCCATAGGTCACATCACCCTTTCTTCATATGCCTTGACCAAATCTGCTCTCTGATTTTGATAAACAAAACAGAGAGATCCTAGATCCATCAAGAAGTGTCAACATCATAGAGGGGCATGAGACACCTTCAGTGCATAACACCTTGTTCACCACAGTGGGTCATGATGCTCCTGGTGGAGCCGGGAAGGCCTCTAATGGGCTGCACCAGGAATCTACTCTACTGACTTCCACAGAACTCAAAATAGTTGCAGAAGCCCCTGAAATCCACTTCTGGTTTTTGAAGGCAAACCAGAAGTTCTCTCTGAAAACCGTTGCCGATGACATTGGAAACCACTGAACTAGTGCTTCAAGTCTATAGTGTTATGCGCTGGAGATGTCCCATGCTTCCCTGTAACATTGACACTTCTTGGTGGATCTAGGATCTCTGCTGAGGTTGTGTTTAAAAAAAAAATCAGAGAGCCTATGAGGTAAGGGTGAGGTGCAAAATCATAACTTGGAGAAGCAATGGAGGATAGCTAATTCAAAGCTGCCTTATTGTATTCATGCAATACATGTATTGTATGCTTATTATTGGTCTTTATGAGACTGAGATGCAGGATAGTATTTGGCAGGGGAGGCCTCCACGGTTCCCAACTACCCCTAAACAGGTCTGTTCTACCTTCTCTCCAACCTACCTCCACCTCCCCGCCTTCCCCACACCCAGCACATACCTTCTCTCTGCTGCTGGCCGGGGCTCCTGCAGCAGCTTCCACAGGGCGGCACAAGCTCACTTTTTGGCAGGCATGCAACACCAAGCACTGGTGTTGCAACTGCAGTGCAAGCAGCTGTGGGTTAGGCTGTAAACCCTCTCTCAGTCATTCAGTCATTCTAAGTCACTCTCCCAGCTTCAGTTCTGCTCATTGGCCACGTGGAAACAATATATTTTGTGTGTTTATACTTGAACTAGCAGGGCTATTTTTAAAAAAAGTTAAAAAACTGAATTATCTCCTACACCACAAAATGAGACCAGAATTAGAAAGAGTATAATCTCTACTCTCTGCTCATACTTTTTTATTCAGAAGGGACATACTGGTGCCTTCTCATGCCTATAAACCCACTGATTTTGATGAACAGCTCTTACCTGTACCCTGGGGACACTTAAAATTATCCAAGTTGAACCAGAAAATGTCCTACACGGACAATAGGATCTACCTCGTTGGTATTTTTACGCTGCAAATTGGTATGTTATGAAATTTTTTATGCAGTATTTTAATAACAAAAAATGCAATTCCTATCTTAAATGCAAAATAAGATAGGAATTGGAAGTTCAGTGCTGCTACCACAGTACTACAGTACACAGTACTACCTGCTGCACCAGGGTAGGAAAAGGAGGTCACCAAATGAGATGCATACTTATCTCTTTCCCTCCTGCACTGTCTACCAGTGTGATGGCCTCATATACAGTTCCCCTGTCAGAAACCTCCAGAGCACTATACTGATGCCCTATATTCATTCATTTTACACTGACAGCGCAACTCTAAGTAGCGCTGGAGCAGGCAAGCCGACGGGTCTGTGCTGTATTTAACGCTGTTTACTGGGAGGCTGGAGCCTCCCCAGTGCAAGGGTATGTTCATGGCCTTCCACGAGGGGCGGTGCAAGCCTCCCCAATATGCGAGGAGAAGGGGGCATCGCGTTCTCCTCGCTCCTGCTGGCCTTAAAGATCCAGCGGGAACTAGGAGAAGGGGGCGCCGTGCGGTGCCGCGTTCTCCTAGCTCCCACTGGCCTTAAAGAGCCAGCCGGAGCAAGGAGACGGGGGCGCCGGGTGGCAGCACCTTCTCCTCGCTCCAGCTGGCTCTTTAAGGCCAGCCGGAGCAAGGAGAACGCGATGCAGGGCCTGGGCGGGGCAGGCCGCGGGCGCCATTTTGGGGGCATGGCGCGCCATGGTTACGGCGCCCACTCCCAAGATGGCACCCATGGCTCGTGCGCCCCCAGCACCCCCTAGATCCGTGACTGGTTGCAAGCCAATTTCAGGTGGGTTGTGAAGCACCTTGAGCAGACATATTGAAAATATGGGAAGAGGGACGGCTGTGTGCTTGTTTTGCTAGTGTCATGATTGTAAATAGGCTTTTTTCTTGCTGTCTGATTCACTTTGCTATTGGAAAATGACTGAGAAATAACCCAACTTATTGCTGCATTCTCAAGGAAGTGGAAGGCTCCTGTGTCACAACAGCAGCACTTCTGCCCATGGCATCGCTTCCGGTAGGTCCCAGACAGACTGTCCTTCTAAAACGTGGGTCACAATGTTAAAACGTTTGAGAACCATGGCCCAATCTTATGTGGTCCTTGCACTGACATAACAGGCGTTTTGTTGGCACAAGGCCCAGGCCACTAGCATGGCAGGTGCAGGCAGTTGAAGAACCTGGGCAGCCAGAATGAATGCCTGGCAGCACCTAACATGCAGCAACAACATGCTCAGGTAAGTCAGCAGTGAGGTCATTCCTGGGGAGGATCAGGATGAGGATCAGCACTGGCCACGGACATGTCAAGAGCAGGCTGAGGTAGAGAGCAGCAGCTTCACCAAAATCCCATCTACTGGCCTGGCCGTGGCACCACCACCCAGGGCCCCACTTGGATTTATTCCAAAGAGCTAGCAGAGATTGGAGTAGGCCCATTGGGGACCATGGTGCAGTGGAACAAGCAAGTTAAAAAATGTCCCTGGCCAGTCCATAGCATGCAGTAGACACTGCCTGAGCACTGCTGAGCCAGTCCAGGATTGGACTTGTAGTAACCTTTGAGTGAGGTGAATGTGCTTAACAAGTACAGATTAAAGTTTATTATTGGTTATTTTGATTTATTGAGACCCACATGAGAAATTCTGACCGGCATTGCAAGGTATCCTTTCAAAATACAATATTCCTTAATCTCTAAGTGAAGGTGGTAGGGAAATAATATGAGGCATTTATTTAGTTTCCATCTTTGGAGAGTAACAGCTCTCCGTGGCATCTAAAAACATTTCATTGCCGCAATCGAGACTTTCAGGGGTTTTCACACAGCACAGTGTACATATTTTTGTTCGCTCACATGTTGTTGTATACAGAAAAAAATGTGAAGTCAGATGCAGTCTAAAAGAGCAGGCTTCATGTACATATATTTTTAAGTCATTGTAATGAGAACATTTTAATGAAGCAGTCCTCATGAATAATTAAACTATGATTTAATGGTGGTTGTTTTCAAAACAAGATAAAATAGAAATGCAAACCACATAACGTTTCCTAAAAAAAAGATGCAGCCTTTCATAATTTTAAAACACAAGGGAAAAAATGATGACACTTCACCACTGAAGATTTTTCTCAGCACAGACACCTTAGATGTTTAATTACGTTGGAAATCACCAACTTCTGCTCAAGATGCTGACTGCTGGCTTGTTAATTAGTTGTCTTTCATTGATTAGCAACTTAAGCAGTACTCAGTTATAAATGGCTGTAATGCCTGCCTTGTTCCTGCGTCTAATTAATATGATATAGACTGTTTAAAAATTGGTGTCTACAAGTTGTTTACGGTTTTAAATCTGTAAATTTTATTGCTAATCAACAAGGATAGTGCACAAGTAAAAAAATATCTAACTGAAGCAATATGGTAATGATTTCTGGGTTTTCTTCCCCTTTTATTATAATTTATAACAAAACTTTTTTCTTCTTCTAAAAGTTACTCTAATAATGAGGCAGTCTACAAAGTGCTAGTGTTCCATTTTAGAAGAAAGAATGTCACAATATTTAATGCTCACATCAAGCATTAAACAATGGGCAGGATTTCCACTGGGAAATTCTGTGCAAACTCCATTGAATGAAGTAGGAGCTAAACGAGAGCATACTGGTCACTGTCTGTGTTGCTTCCCACTAAAATAAGAGCTTATTCATCATGACCAGGCTCTTACTTGTTCTATATTGTTTGGAAAGGATTAGAAAGGCCTTTTTAACAAGGTGATGAACATAAATGGAACATCTTTAAAGTTTATGGATGGGTGCTTTCGAAAACAATGCAAAACACCTTTTTATTCTTTGGAATTTTAATGTGACCTTGTGCATATGGTTAATGCAGCATGACACCTGAGAGTCCCTCAAGAGACACAAATCCGGCTTTCAGGTGGGCTCCAGACAAACATCTCAATCCCCCACTTGCTTGGAAAAAGGTCAGACTGATCTAAAACAAAGCAATTTAAATTATGATTTAAAATAAGTCAAGTTTATCCATTCTGAAATTCACATTTTGAATCAACAGGAATGTTCAGATGCTTTAACAATTAAATGGGATTTGTTTGGAACTAAATAGAGCCTGTATATAATGCAAGCTGATTAATTAATTAATTAATTAATTAATTAATTAATTAATTAATTAATTAATTAAT
>JAJKFI010026100.1:0-26579 GCA_029204185.1 Lerista edwardsae | reverse complement strand
CAATCCAAAATTGCATTGCAAGTGTGATGCTACCAAAGGGGGGGGGGGAAACTGGCTTGGCAAATGGATAACAGAGTGAGCATGATACATGAACTTAACTTGTTGTTGTTTTAATTTGTTTGCTTTTGTTTCTATAAAGGGAACATGGAGGTGGGTCAAATCAGGGGTAGAGGGAGACAACGTGCATCACCTGCAATGGGTTACCCTCTTAGACAAACAGCATTCCATCTCACAATGGAAAGGTAGGGTTATAACTTCCCCATCAGATTTCTGTCTGGATTAGGGCTTCCACTCATGCATTCAGCTAATGAAGCTTATTATGTGCTTATGACTGAATGGCTTTGGCACTTTAGAGCCTCTAGCCTTGGCAATTACAGAAGGATCAAGTAGGAAAATGAACAGTTTCAATGAAACAACAGGTTCCGCTGGCAATGCAATAGGACCCGGCTAAATACACCAAGCACTAGGCAGAGACAGCCACATAACAATTTGTATTTATTTATTTATTTATTTATTTATTTAATTTCTATCCCGCCCTTCTGCCCCATGGGCACCCAAGGCGGCTTACAACATTAAAAATACAATAAATCACCGTATTTACAATTAAAAACAATGTTAAAAACAACAGGCTAAACAGTTAGGCTGGCACCGTTAGGGCAGCATAGTTTGGTTGGCACAAGGACCACAGGAAAGAGCGTTTGGACCACTCTCGGAGTCAGGGAGGATGGTGAATTTCATGTGTGTTGGCCTCTCTAACCCCGAGGGTGGTCCAAACATACTTTACTGTGGTCTTTGTGCCAGCCAAACATTGCAGGCCTAACTGTGCTGACCTAACTCCAGGTAAGGATTGTGCCCTCAGATGGTTCCCTCCTCCCTTTGGGAACTACTGCTTTACATGCTTACACCCTAGGTAAATACAGGCATGCCCCAGTATCCGCTGGGATTCTATTCAGGATCTCATTGTGGATACCTGAAACCATGGATACTAGAGACACCTTTCTAATGGGGTACAGCAGTGGTTTTGCTGCAATAAGGTTAAAAAAAAAGAAATTTGCTTAATGTTCCCCTATCTTTTTAAATAGGAGTCCCAGTATCCATGCTATCTGTAGATACCAAGGCACACCATATACTTATCTAGGAAAAAGTACCACTGAATTCAATAGGACGTACTTCTGAGTAGACAAACATGGCATTGCACTGCTAGACTATGACTAACTTTAGCGATGCAAGAATCAGAGAAGTTCAGTTTTCTCTACTAGTATAGTGGCAAAAAATTCATTACTCCTTGAAGTATAGCTACATAATTAGCAGCGCAAGCTTATGCATTTCTACTCAGAAGAAGGTTCCGTTGGGGGTTACTCCCAGGAGAGTGTGTGTAAGATTGCAGCCTAGTGGTCTTTGTGCCACTAGTGTGTGTAAGTGTGTGTAAGATTGCAGCCTAGTACGTAGTAGGCAACTTTGCTTGAGAGCTCTATAGCAACTGTCTATACCTGAATGGGCCCAGTCATAGCTGGTGTTTATCAAGGGACAGTCACCGGTGTTTGGCTGATTTAATGGCGTATGAAAGTACCGTTAGAAAACTAATTTACTCTCTGTATTCCCCATAGTTGTGTTTTTCCCCCCTTTTATGCAGCTGATCCTAGTTCCTAGACACAAAAGCAAAACCTCTTTAGAACCAAAATAAATACTAATCTTAAATTCAATGTACCCTGACAGCAAATAAGTTTGCTGTGCTTACTTCAGCATAAATAAAAAGCCTGCAAGAAGACTCCTACGTAAGAGTATATTTACAAGTTCCATTACCCACAGGAGAGATTGATGTTATAAACCTATAATAAAAAGCCTTATGCTATAGATTTCTCTAATGTTTCTTATCAAACAGCTTGTATTATCTTAGCTTGTGTATTCAATTTAAAATAGGTTTTCAATAAGTGTTTCAGAGCTAGAGGTCATTTGTGCTTACTTTTTTTGAAAGGAATGCACTCGCACACACAGTTTTATACCCGTCTCTTTTAGAATTTTGAAGCTATGTTGTAGATTATTAAAGTCCTTATAGTATTAACCTATTTTACATATACCCTTAATCTGCATCAAGAGGTAGTATAGCTTGTTGGCTCTAGCATCACATTTATTTTTATTTCCAAGTGTAGCAGTAATACTCATACTAATCTACATCAAAAAACAGTACCTCCCTTACATTGTTTTCACTATTTTTATGTCAACAATTCAGTACTTGTTCGCATTTCATGTTGCTTGACTAAATCACTAATGAGGCATTTCTTATGGCCTTACAACATAAAAGCATATTGACAGATTTGCTTTTTGGAACTTGAACAGTTTTATTGCAAATAAAACAAAATACGTGTAGACAGTGATGCAAGGGAAAAGACAAATACACGTCTTAAACAACTTCTTGTGTTTTGAACTCTAATATTCAGCCTGACCACATCAGACCCAGGGAAACTGACAAAAATCTATCTATATAAAATTGTGTGTGTGTGTGTGTGTTCGTTCGTGTTCCAGTGGAACACCTGGAGCAATTTACACTCTGGAACGCCTGGAGCAATTTACACCAAACTTGGTACACATATGCCTTACGATCTGGAAAGAAATACTGCAGGGGTAAGACCCCTGCCGCAGCATCCCTAGGGGTGGGGGTGCGAAGGGGGTGCCATGTAAAAATACTCGAAAATGGCCAATATTGGTGTCAAATCCATAGTTTTCGGGCTCGTTGAGATGAACGGCGACGCTCCCGATGCTGTTTAAGTCCGAGTTCGGCCCCCCTCAGCATGGGGAGTGAGAAGGGGTGCAAGATATAGTGCTTGGAAATAGAATATCCACAGCACGCTGATGGTGGTGTAGAAGACCCCATTTGATTTCAGATTTCAAAACTCATCCCACCTTTAGAAATACTGTGGGGGTAAGACACCCCTAGCACCCCTAGGGGTGGGTAGGGGGTGAAATGTAAAAATAATCTAAGACAGCCGATATTAGTGTCGAATCTATAGTTTTCGGGGTCACTGAGATGAACGGTGGCACTCCCAATGCTGTTTAAGTCCACGTTCAGCCCCCATCGGCATGGGGGGTGAGAAGGGGTGAACAATAAAATGTCCAAAATGACCAACATTAGTGTCAAATCCACAGCTTTCGGGGTCACTAAGCTGATTGGTGATAGTCCCAATGACATTTAAGGCCAAGTGTAGTCGAATAGAACGCACCCCTAGGGGTGGGGGTGGGAAGGGGATGCCATGTAAAAATAATCAAAAACGACCAATATTAGTGTCAAATCCATAGTTTTCAGGGTCGCTGAGATGAAAAGTGACAGTCCCAATGCCATTTAAGTCCATGTTCGGCCCCCATCAGCATGGGGGATGAGAAGGGATGCAAAATAAAATGTCCAAAATGACCGACATTACTGTCAAATCCATAAGCTTTCGGGGTCGCTAAGCTGATTGGTGACAGTCCCGATGACATTTAAGCACATTTAAGCCCAAGTGTAGTCGAATAGAACGAGTAGAACTCTGTAGTACCTTCTGGAAATTTTTAGAAATCATTAGGCCCCGGTCTTGGACTCCAATCAAATACTTGCCATGTTACCAGGCGTAGTCACTGAATACAAGTCTATTGATACCGTAGTAGTAGTATTATTTATTATTATTTATTAGATTTATATCCCGCCTTTTTGCCCGAAGGCACCCAAGGCAGCATTACAACATAAAATATAGAAATTTAACATTAAAAAACCATTTAAAAACAATATTTAAACAATACAAAAAAAATAAAAACAAAGCAAAAAAATTTAAAAACAAGAAGCCCTGTGGATCATACGGTATAAAATATAACAAACCAGCCAGCCAGCCTGTCAACAATTAAAAGCTTTTTGAAATAAAAAGGTCTTAAGCCCCTGCCGAAATGGTAACAATGAGGGAGCAGTTCTCAATTCTAAGGGGAGGGTATTCCAAAGTTGGGGGGCCACCACCGAGAAGGCCCTCTTCCTGGCCGCCACCGCTCTCACTTCTCCTGGTGGCGGCACAGTCAAAAGGGCCCCTCCAGATGAACTAAGAGTACGGGTAGGATTATATGGAAGGAGGCGGTCCCTCAAATACCCCAGACCCGAGCCGTAAAGGGCTTTAAAAATCAAAACTAGCACCTTGAATTGGGCCCGGAACAGAACCGGTAGCCAGTGTAGCCACCGAAGCAACGGCTCGACAAAGTCAAACCGACGTGCCCCAGCAACCACCCGAGCCGCCGCATTCTGTACTAGTTGTAATTTCCAGACCGTCTTCAAAGGCAGCCCCACGTAGAGCGCATTGCAATAATCTAATCTAGATGTCACTAGGCGTGGGTCACTGTGGCCAGGTCCGCACAGCTCAGGTACGGTCGCAGCTGGCGAATCAGCCGAAGCTGAGCAAAGGCTCCCCTGGCCACCGCTGCCACCTGGGACTCCAGGTGTAGCTGTGGATGCAGGAGAACCCCCAAGCTGCGGACCTGCTCCTTCAGAGGAAGTGCAACCCCATTCAGTGCAGGGCGATAGTCCAATACCCGAGCTGTGGATTTCCGAACCAATAGCACCTCTGTCTTATCCGGATTTAATTTCAGCTTGTTCGCCCACATCCAGCCCCCAACCGCCTCCAGACAGCGATCCAGGACCTCAACCGCCTCCTCAGAATCAGGGGGAAAGGAGAGATAGAGTTGGGTGTCATCAGCATATTGATGGCACCCCACTCCAAACCCCCGGATGACCTCTCCCAGCAGTTTCATGTAGATGTTGAACAGCATGGGGGATAAGATGGAACCTTGCGGCACCCCAAACCTAAGAGGCCGGGGTGCCGAACAAGCGTCCCCCAGCACCACCTTCTGGGTTCTGTCAGCCAGGAAGGAGCGGAACCACTGCAAAACAGTGCCTCCAAGCTCCAGCCCGGCCAGCCGACCCAGAAGGACACCATGGTCGACGGTGTCGAAAGCCGCCGAGAGGTCCAGCAGGACTAACAGGGACGCACTTCCCCTGTCCATCCCCCGGCGAAGGTCATCCACCAAGGTGACCAAGGCAGTCTCCGTCCCGAACCCCGGCCTGAAGCCAGATTGGAATGGGTCCAGATAATCCGTTTCCTCCAGTACCCTCTGAAGCTGTGACGCCACCACCCGCTCAATCACCTTGCCCAGAAATGGGATATTCGAGACTGGCCGAAAGTTGTTTAAATTTGTGGGATCCAGGGAGGGCTTCTTCAGGAGGGGGCGAGCCATCGCCTGCTTCAAAGCAGGCGGGAGCACCCCCTCCCTCAGAGATGAATTCACCACCCTCCCCGTCCACTCGGCCAGCCCTCCCCGGGCAGCTCTAATTAGCCATGCTGGGCAAGGGTCGAGTGGGCAAGCAGCAGGTCTCACACTCCAGAGAATCCTGTCCACATCCTCAGGCTCTACAAGCTGGAAAGAATCCCAAATTGTAGGATAGACAGGTTCCCCAGGGACATCACTAGATATGCCCACAGCAGCGTCCAAGTCATGCCGAATCTGATCGACCTTCTCTGCAAAATGTTTTGTGAACTCATCACAGCGAGCCTCTGTGTGCTCCTCCCCACCAGTAGGGGGGGGGCGAGATGTAAAAGACTACGGACCACACGGAAGAGCTCAGCTGGACGGTTCTCTGCAGATGCAATGGTGGCAGAGAAGTGAGCCCTCTTAGCCGCCGCCACTGCCCTAGAATAAGCTTTTAACTGGGCCCTAGCCCGTGTACGATCAGATTCGGTACAAGTCTTTCACCACCGACGCTCTAGTCGTCTGCCCTGCCGCTTCATCATTCGCAGTTCCTCAGAGAACCAAGGAGCCGCTCTGATTCTGTGACTGGGCAGGAGACGCTCAGGAGCGATCTCATCCAGGGCCCTGGCCATCTCCGTATTCCAGAGGTCGACCAGGGCACCGGGTGGGTCTCCAACTCTGGCAACAGGAAAATCCCCCAGAGCCCTCAGGAATCCGTTTGGATCCATCAGCCTCCGAGGGCGGATCATAAAGTGCAATCCCCCGCCATTGCAGAGGTGAGAAGCTGCAACAAGCCTAAATCCCACCAGACAGTGATCTGTCCATGACAAAGGAGTGATCTTAATGTCCTCCACCTCCAGATCATCATCAGCCTGCCCAGCAGTAAACACCAGGTCCAGCGTGTGTCCTGCATCATGAGTTGGGGCAGATATTCTTTGAGACAGACCCATGGTTGCCATGGAGGCCATGAAATCCTGAGCTGCAGCTGTTCCTGGGGCCTCGGCATGGACATTAAAGTCCCCCAACACCAATAGGCGGGGGGACTCCAACACCACGCTCGAGACCAGCTCCGTCAGCTCAGGCAGGGATACTGTTGGGCAGCAAGGCGGGCGGTAGTAGATGCCTATGAGGGTGTCAATTTCCCATCAGACTTCCTAAACTCACTTGATCCGGCTGGATTGCCACCACATTGTCTTTTACTTAAAGTGGGATCTCCAATTATTTTACTACGGAACCTCGACCCGCCAAAACTTTGTAACGGCACAAGGCTGTGTGTCAAGAAGATGCTGGGTAATATAATTAAAGAGACTATCTTAACAAGAAAGGGAGAGGGTGAAACAGTTCTCCCCCCCCCCCACGGATAACACTCATTCCAACAGATTTCCCTTTTCACTTTAAGACATTGCAATTTCCAGTGAGACTTGAATTCTCGATCACAATCAACAAGTCACAGGGGCAGTCTATTAAGTACTGCAGAGTGGATTTGAGATTGCCATGATCTCCCACGGACAACTTTATGTTGCTTGCTCAAGGGTGGGTTCACCCAAGAATTTATGTATTCTTGCTCCTGGAGGTGAAACTAAAAATGTTGTTTATAATCAAGTTCTGAGTTACATTAATATTATAGTGGATTTGTAAAAGATTTTTATACTGTACTTATACTTTTAATTTCCTGTACATAAAATTACTTCGATTTTACACTACAGATAGAATTCATTCCTTTTCCTGTCTAACAGAAGCTTGGCATAAATAAATACCCGGGCAACACCGGGTAAGGACCAGCTAGTAAAATTGAATAAAAATTGAGAGTGCGTGTAAAAACTGAACTGATTTGTGTGCTAGAATAATTATTCACTTTTTTGAAACAAAATAATTTTGTAATTGTTTGCAGTAATAATTGCAAAATTTACCCATTACTTAGATGAAAAATTGTTCAAGTTCCAAGCTGACATATACAGCCTGAAACCTGAATAATCACCAGGACTCTTTCAGAAGTCAGCAGCTACCTGAACACCTGGCCATTGTATTCCCCTCCAGACTTTGCAGTCAGGCAGAGTTGCTGTAAGTGATGCTTGGATCTGCTCTATTATCTGTTGCCCAACAGAGGAAGAATGCCTATTATTCTGTTGTTTTTCAGTGGTATGGAAACCACTTTGGAAAGCTTTGACTTGGAAGGTGGTATACCAATCTTTTTGGGGGCAGCAGAGGATGCGATGGTTAGATAGTGTCACCGAAGCGATGAACATGAAATTGGGCGAACTCCGGAAGCTAGTGGAGGACAGGGAGGCCTGGCGTGCTGCGGTCCATGGGGTCGCGAAGAGTCGGACACAACTTAGCAACTGAACAATAATAATAATAATAATAATAATAATAATAATAATAATAATAATGCATGTATTTATATACCGCCTTTCTTAAGATCACTAGATTTCTCTAGTGACTGTAACTCAAGGCGGTTTACATGGGCAGACTTTATTCATAAACCCGAAGGTTTTCACAATTTACAGAATGTTCTATCTTTCAAGAACTACACACATTCAGATCTTTCTTTCAGAATTTAGCCTTCTTTCTTTAGCCACCCGTCTGTCTTCTGCTGGCTGATGCTTCCCTGCTCTCACCAGGGACGCAGCTGACTCTCAGCACACTCCTCCTCCCACGAGGCAGCTGGAGCTCAGCTTCTAATCAGCCGCAGTTGCAAGGTCTGCCGCTCACAGAGACTTCCGTCAGTCCCGAGCTCACGACCTTGAGATCTTCAGCTGCATCTTCGGGCAAACGGAGGCATTAACCCTCTCGGCTAAAATCTTATTTTTAGTAATAACCTGCTTAATTATGTCAGTTCATGCTTAATGACATCACTTCCAGTCTTCAGCAGGCACCATGAATGCTATTCAGCCCACTGTATGAAACAAGTTTGATGCACATGTCTTAGCCACTCTTTATCTGCCCTGGAATGATTTTGGTTTCTTTTGTCTAAAGAGCCTTTCTTTGCAACAGCAATATAATTGAGCTAAACCTTTGCACTAGACTCTCCCAGTTTTTTGAAACAGCATGCTGCTGCTCTCCCCAAGCCCACCTGAAAGAGTGGGCCAAGCATCATTTTCCCTTGAATTGTTTTGTCTTTTTAGCCGACAGATTCCGCTAACACAGCTTCTTGTTCAAAATTTATGGTCAATCTCCATGGAACTTCATCTTCCAACTCCAATTGTGCTGCTATGCAGAAGTACACTTAGCATTCAGTCTTATCTTATCTCTCTTTTTCCTATTCTTGAATGATTAGCCTGTATGATTATCCTTGCCACAAGTTAATTCTAAGGTTATGTATACTGTTCTAAACTCCTTCCAGCTCAAATATATTTTCATTAAATTCATTTAGAGGAGCTCAGATTCTTTCTTCCACAGCCCCTCCCCTTGGTAAAAGAGGGCCTGGTCTGATCTAATTTGCTGGAACAAAAAGACTGTGAGCTTTTGAATAATATTCCATTTCCATATGGTATTCAAAATAACATCCCCTTCAAACACATGCTTTAATTGTAAAACATATGCCACATGACCATCTGAGTATCACTTTTGACTGATGTATCATATATGAGTTTCTAGCGTAATTATTCCCCAGCAACATGATTAAAAGGCTTACACAGGTATGCTTTGACATAACCTTCTATTCTTCTTTTGATTATGTACCACAGAAAGATACTAAATTTAGATAAAATGCAAGCACATAACAGAAGATTTCCCAATGCTCCTGTCCATATGCACAAAAGGCAGTTCTAATGTATGCTTGCATTAACTGAACTATTCAGAACGAGTATGAAAGTGTGCATAAGTATTTAAAATAAAGAGACCATATGATGCTTTTCAAAGACACCTGGATGTTCTGATAGTAAGTGCCCTCCTGTAGTTAAGAAAATGACAACATGAATACAGCATTTGTGAAAGAAAAACAATTGCATAAGACACCATGGTTTAAATAACATAATGAATGAGGCATTCGTTGTGGTCAGACTAAATGAGGTCTTTCAGTGTGTGTGCACACAATTGAGGGCCTTGTTTAGTATGTAATAGCTTTCAAGAATTGAAAAGAAAGGGGAAGAAAGGATACTCAGGAGCAACTTTTAATGAAACATCTTGAGTGAATTACAGCAAAAGATAAGTCAAGTCTTCGATAATTTAAATGTTATTTTTACCACTAATGTGAATTCAACCTTAGCAAATTAAAACAGGAAGAATTAATTGGATATGCAAATGAGATTATTCAGTATATAAATCTAATTACATACCAATTTGCTTTAACAGCATGAAAAAAAGAATAAATTGTTCTTCGTAAATTGATTGTCTGTAATAACCACCTGTAGCACAATGAAATAATATGGCAAAGCTATGTTTTAAAGACAGTCATTTTGTTGACATCGGTAATACAATGTTCTTCAAAGATCTGTCAAAATTGTCTTCTAAACCTGCTTAAAATCCTGATTTACAATATTCCATTATTAAGCTTCAGGTATACACTAAAACATAGCCAGACAGGCTTCATTTTTTTACCACCATATAGATACATTGTTTTCACACAACACACTGATCCTTAAATCATCCGTCCTTTAGTAGGTAAAGCTTGATTTTTAATGTAAGAAACATCATTATTTAGAAAAGAAGCAAGCTTTACATTTGAACAATGCTCAATATGACACAGAAATATTGATCTAACTTACAGTGTTATTGAAACAATTACCAATAATGTGAAGAAGTGTTTTGAGCACTTAGAAGAGGAAAAAAATTGGTAAATATAAATGGGATAATCCAATCTTGGTGGGTCACAACCTGATGTCAGGTAGGTCACGGAAAGCTGGGAGCAGCCATCTTGGAAACTGCAAACCTTACTCTTGTTTTTTTGTGAGTGTTTGAATGTTGAAGGGGTCAGCACTGGTCGCAAGTGCCATTCTGAAGGTCCTTGCAGCCTTTGGAAGGTCTTCATAGTGGATAATGAGGAAAGAGGCACAGATAACGAGGTAAGCAACAATTCTGACCCTCGCAGATAACAGAATTTGCAGATGGTGAGTTCACATATAAAAAGGATTGACTGTATCTAGACCTATGGTCACTTGGGCAACATCAAGGTGCAATCCTAACCTCACGTTGCATCGGCGCAGCCCTCTTGCACTGCACCAGTGCTGTTGCAAATGTGCCATAAGGTGCATCTTCCCAGCAGAATCGGTCACTAGGCCAGCGCAAGCAGCAGCGCTGGTGCACGGGTGCCGCTGCACCCATCAGCTGCACCAGTAGAACGCCAATGTAGCTCTGCCAGTGCAGGACTGCACCAAGGGCGTGCCAGAGTGGTGCCATGGGCAGAGACGGGACACGGCCTTTGGGCCGAATCCAAACCCCCGTCCCTGGCTGGGGGCCTGCTGTTTTGCTGGCGCAGATCCGAGCAGCTCCAGACTGGCTGGGGCTTACCCCATCCCTTTGCCCCGCGCTGTGCTGCTTCTGCCTCCAAACACACTTAGGATGCAGCCCAGCTGCGCCGGCCTGCCTATTCCAGCAGTTTAGGATGGGGCTGTCAGTCTTGCTCTTATGGTGAGCCAAAGAAGGTCAATTGTTAGAAACATATACATTTTGTACATAAATCTAGGAATTTCCACAATGGGAGAAAAAATATTTCCAGCATTTGCAGCTGTGGGGCTGCTTGCTTGCACTCTTTCAGCTGCACTCTCAGCAAAAGTGCACCAATTGCTCTTCAGCAAAAGGAAGAATGAATACCATGGTATGGGGTAGGGGAGAAAGGAGGGAAGCACAATAGGTATAATGCCACTGGGCTTAGCAAGCTGGTGGCAATGCCTTATGGTGGGCCAGATGCAGCCCACAGGCCATTCTTTGGAGACCTCTGTCCTAAACTGAATGCTTTTGATCATTGTTGAAAGTGTGAGGCAGCTGGGCCTCAACTGCCGAACTGAGGCTTCGGTGGTGTGATGTCACCCCTCGCTGAGCCTCACATCTGGTACAACCCCCACTAGCCGCACCCTCATAATGATACTATTGGTCTCATATTTACCTAGTTTAATTTAAATGATGGTGGAACATTGGTAGATTCTCACCCAAAGATCTCAATTTGTGAATAGATTCATGTGGGAAGAGACAATCCATTAGATATCCTGGTCTTAAACTATTTAGGGATTAAGGGTACAATCCTAACCTGGAGTTAGGCCAGCACGGGGGACACCGTAAAGGATGTTTGGACCACACTCAGAGTCAGAGAGGCCAGCACACAGACATGCGCCATGCTCCCTGACTCAGAGAGTGGTCCAAACATACTTTATGGTATCCCTTGCACTGGCCAAACTTTGCTGGCTTAATTGTGCTAGCCTAAGTCCAGGTTAGGATTGTGCCCTTAAAGTGCTTGGAACCAGTAAGGCAGTTATGTTATATGACCTGAGGAAAGAGCTCTCACCAAAGTTCTATCAGCTACATTCTGCATGAGCTGAAGTTTCTGTAGATATTTTGAAGGCGGCTCAGGCAAGCATGTTGCAATAACATGCTTGACCAGTGGTATTCAAACATTTTAGACCAGGACCTACTTTTTAGAATGGCACTTGTGTCGGGACTCATGGGAAGTGATGCCATTAACCTGGAAGTGATCTGGTGGCAGGAAGTGACATCATCAAGCAGGAAGTGCCTTCACTGAAATGTAATAAAATCACAGTCCTGAAATGTAAACTGGCATTTTTGGAATGCAGCAATTGTACAACCATGAAACATCCCTGACAGAAAGCAAGATTAGGACAAAATATTATGTAAAAGTCTGAACTAAAAACAATTAAAAAAAAAACCTCACTTGAAAATTGAAATTGTTAACACTTACAAAAGGAATTTAACAAGAGTAAGATCTACAGTTTCCAAGATGGCTACTCCCAGCTTTCTGTGACCCACATGACATTAGGTTGCAACCCACCAAGTGGGCCCGACCCATAGTTTGAATAACAATGTGCTATACCAATGATTCTCAAACCTTTTAGCACTGGGACCCACTTTTTAGAATGACAGCCTCTCCGGGACCCACCAGTGATGTCATGGCTACTTTCCTTAGAATGAAGCAATAAGTTGGGTTATTTCTAAACCATTTTTCAATAGCAAAGTGAATCAGAAAGGAAAAAGCCTATTTACAACCTTCACAAGGCAAACAACCACATAGCCTTCCCCCTTTCCAGTGTCTCATCTTCCCATATTTTCAATATGGTTGTTCTAGGCTTCACGGCCCAACTGAAATTGGTTGATGACACAGTGGTGGGTCCCGACCCAGTTTGGGAACCACTGTCCTTGATGCATGCGTGGCACAAATGTGGAAAATACTGCAAGGGGCTGTATATTCAATGAGGAGAGTCCTCTATTCCTTGATAGAGTAATTCTGTTCCTATCACCCTTGTTGGCCATTACATGTAAAGGGTTAGAAATTAAACAGGACACTGCTGCTTCCCTTATTTGTCAATCATATTGGTGCCTTTGTACTCTGTGTCAGAACACTGGAAGGTTTACAAAACATAGCCTGCACATTTTCAAACCTAAGAATCCAGGGATATAGCTGGTGTGAGAGGGAGGAGAAGTGACCCCGACAAGCCCAATGATAGCTCTTTGGCTACAGCCCTGGGTGGCTTCATTGCAATCATTTAGTCTGACTTTCTGCAGAACATCAAGGCCAATCATAGACCCAATCACAGAAAAAGCACAACTTTCATTACTGAAACTATGAGGAATAGATCAAAGCACTGTAGGCAAAGAACTTCAAAGTCTGAGCCCAAACAGCAAACACTTCAAACAATGTGCAGGCCAGCAAAAAATCCAGCACTGTTTGCACAACAATTAGGTAGCGGATTTACTGAACCTACAGTTATTATATTGATATGGCTCTCTAACCCTCACAAAGAGCAATCAAGATGGCAAAAAACACAACCAATAGCACTTCTTAGCATGACAGCAAAAGAAGAATATCTCACTCTTTCTTGCTTGCTTTGCTTTAGCAAGATACAGAAAGGGGATGGATCATAGTTTGTATGACGAAGCTGTAAGTAAATCTGCATTTTTACACAATTTAAAGCTTATAGTCATACAGGGCTGACGGAACTCATGTTCCACCAGTACTTGCTGTCGAAAAATGGTCATAGGGAGCCTTTTGGCAGCACACTGAGGATTACGTTGCTGGAGCAATGTCAGGAAGGCCAGGGATGTCCACCAAGGCAGGTAAGATGATGGGCAATGCTGGTGAGGGGGAATGTGCTGGAAAGGGTTATAATAGGGTGGGGAGGCTGCTGTAGGAGGTGAATCCAATGACAATGGTGCCTTCCTGATCCAGTCGCTCTTTTCTGAAGACTCCCTGCTGCTTTTCTGTCTTAGGACCTGCACTTGTGAAATCACTGACCCACTGCAGATCGGGGGGGCTTACACAAGGAAGGGGGTTTAGGATTATGGCAAAAGCAACACTGAATGTGCCATCATCAGGCAAGGGGCAACCGCCTTGGATGCCCGATGCAGAGTATATCCCAAGGGACCCAGCACTTTGTGCCAGTAGTGAACTCTCTAGATGGAACGAGAACGTTTGTGGGAATGGATTTTGGATGGGAAAACGGATGGCAAATAAAGCAGCATCTCTCCCCCTTGCTCCAAACTACTCATCTGATAATAACGAGCACTTCCAAAGCACGCATCCATCCGTCCGTCCACGTGGGCTCCGTTCAACACGTTGTATACGATTTTGGATTCTCTCACAGACAGTAACAGGGATATACAGTGTATTTCCCCTCCGTGTTCCATGGCCAGGATTTGGTTAAAGTTTAGAACCAACCTTTCAGAAATATGCATTTCAAGATAAACCTCTTCTGTTGTTTTTATCTTCCCTACCATTTCCTTTCCACTCAAACCCTGAAAGATGGGGGGGGGGGAGCCTTCATGACAGATCCGGCAAAGCATATTCTACCTCCTACCTAGGATTTTTATTTGAAGCCTCCTTCTAATTACTCTAAAACGGTGGTTGAAATAAAGTGAAATGCAGGTTGAGAGGCATCCTACAAGAAGACTTGCTGTGTGTGTATCTTGTATTCATTGGCATGACCTAGCACTTATGCTGAATTTATAACTTGTAAAACCTTCTTTTATTGTAAAGCTGAAGGTGACAAAGCTACCAAGGTCATTATGGGAAGCTACACAGCACAGAATCTCTATTACTATGACAACCAGGGGGCACAGAGGCAATATCCTATCTGAGCTTTATTTCTTTTGTCACTTTCACGAACATGACCTCTTTGTGCCATTGCATCATTTTTAGTTATTAAAAGTTTAAACATAAATGGTTGTCCAAACTTCAAGCTGGTTAACCACTATAAGCTTTCCCTTTGGCACAGTGCTGGATATTTAAAGGGACAAACACCAGTATACTTTTGATTCTAAGAGGAGGTTTGCTGAAAATTCCAGAACCAATTATAAAATTGTTCAAGGCTTCTTGTAATATACGTACGTATGTATGTGGTGTGTGTGTGTTTGAAGAATTTATACCCCGCCTTTCCCATGCCAAAGCAAATGCCCAAGGCAGCTTATGGAGAACAAAAAAGTACAATGTAACCACAGTAAGTAAAACACATAAAAAATTAAAGCATTAAACATTTAACATGAACACAGAACATTCTAAAATAAAGCAAGACCCAATTCTCATTAGTACCTTTGGAAGGTGGGAAACAATTGTTCAGGGGAATAAATAAACTATGACAGTATTCCAGAGGGACAGAGGGCAGACAGCCAACCATCATCCAAAGGCCAGGTGAAATAGGTATGATTTAAGCCCTCAATTCTATAGGTATGAAAAGCCATGAAGGAGTGTGTAGTTCTGAATCCCTTCCAGAAGAAGGGAATTCCACATTTGTGGAGCCGTTACAGTGAAGGCTTGCCCCCGAACAGCCATCCCTTTAACTTGGGACAGAAGGGGGCACTTGAAGGAGAGCCCCTTTAGATGATCTAAGAGGGTGAACTGGTATGTATGGGAGAAGGCGGTCCTTTAGGTAGGCTGGGCCTAAGTCATGAAGGGCCTTAAAGGACAATACCATCATCTTAAGTTGAGATCGGAAGTGAATGGGCAGCCACTGCAGCTGCTGAAGGAGTGGACCTACTGAGTCAAACCGTCCAGCCCCTGTAACCACCTGAGCTGCTGCATTTTGTACTAACTGTAGCTTCCGAACTGTTCTTGAGAGAAACCCCCCCCTCTCGCTGTGATTATTTTTATTAAAAGGTAGCACAACAGGAAATAAATACGTCTGTTTTGCATGAATAAGAAAACCAACCAACACTTACTGATGCAAATAAACAGAAAATAGCATGAGACGGGGTGAGTTGGCAGATGCTAGAGGGAGGCATGTATCTGGAATTCCCTCTGCCTGCCCCAAAGGCAATTATCTGTGTTTGTCTTTTACTTCTCCCCCCTCATTAATATGAACTGCCCTTGTCTTGAACCATAAACCCAGGAAAATGAGAACAAACATGCTGAGCACCACTCCAGGTGCTCTAAATTAAAAGCAGCACAGGAACCAGGAGTAACTCCTACTGCTTCCAGGTCTTATGCATGCAGGGTAGGGCTGCATGTGCCATATCCAAGTTAGGTGCCAATCCTTTCGCACTGGTTTACTTCCACTTTGAATTGTTTAATCACTTTTTACGTTCACAGTTGGGCTATTTAAAAAAGGTTACCAGAGCAACCTTGGGAACCTATTGAACCAGACCTAGCTGTGCTTGATATTTGCCACATAAACACACTGAATTGTTATGCCTTAATAAGACATGCATTTTGAACTGGAAGTGAAGAACAGACATTGTTTCACTGTCGTTAACACACTTCTGTTCAAAGAACCGTCAGTATCATCAGGGGCATTGCTGGCAGATATTTTGCACCCATTGAAGAGCACTAGATAAAAGATCATGTTTGGAACGACTGCAGCAAAACAGCATTCATGTGTACAACAGGTTTTGTACCAACAAATAAAAGCTCAAAACTTTTGCAAAAAAAAATGGGAAAGTAAATGAGGGTGCAATCCTAACCAACTTTCCAGCCCTGGGATAAAGGCAATACAGCTCTGAGGAAAGGGAACACACATTATCTTACATTGAGGAGGCCTCGACAACTATTACTCCACAGCAGGATGCAGCACCTGCCCCATTGGTCCAGCTGTAACAGTGCTGGAAGGTTGGTTAGGACTGTGCCCTGAATCTACCAACATTTAACTTAAAAAAAACACAAAACACTACTGGTATATTGTGCATTTGGGAATCTGGGCAAGCTGGAGCTTATATGATGTTCACTCAATTTTCCTATTGGATTGGCCTGGTTCAGTATCAATCCACACAGATAGTGGTCCTAAAAAGAAGAAAGACAGTATCTTCTAAGTGGTGTTCTGTATGAAGCTTCATGAACCACAGCTGGGCTGAATTATGCTTCCAGTGCCTAAAAATATTTAGTTCCATCGCTGTCACTTGAAAAGGGCAAGAGGCAGAAGCAAGAGCAGCTATCTCCGATTTGCTAACTTCAGTATAAAGGCACAACTGAACTTTCTGATCCAACTAAAATCAGAAGCATGAGGCATCAGGCTTTTACAAGATTATTACTGATAAATATAGCAAATTTTACTAGCATTTTATTAATTATTAAGATTATGTACCACTTTTCAACAGGAGTAGTTCACAGTGCCATGTACATAGTAAAAGAAAACAGACTTCAATTCTATGCACACTTTCCTGGGAGTAAGCCATATTGAACAGAATGAGACTTACTTATAAATAGACAAGCATAGGATTGGGCAAAGATTAGATTAGAGATGGATGGATGGATGGATGGATGGATGGAGTCTTTATTGGCATAAATAGTAAAATATTACCAAATCAAATTAGTCATAATAATCTTTATTGGCTAATAGTAAAATAATATTTCCAAGTCAAATTAAAACTTTTTTTGCTTTGACAAAATGAAAACTTTGAAGGAGAATTTGTAATGTTGGTGTTGCAAATAGCATTGATCTTTAAACAACAATACAACATGAATATTTAAAGTTACAGATCTGAGAACGTCTACTTAGAGACCTGCAGCATTTAAGACAGATTCATTTCCGTTTGAAATGAGCCAAGCAAGGAAATGATGAACAAGAACAAGGACTCTGTTAATACCTAACCTTTTTTATCACATTAGAAGCTAATAGTCAGAAATAGCAAAAGAAAGATAGGCTTAAAGCCGCAATCTACCTGACAGCTAATGTGACTCAGGGTTAAGTGTTTGCATTAAGTGCACACGATAGAAGCATAAAGGTGGATCGGTTGGCAGGTAAGTGGATGGGTTGTCATCCTAACTAATAAGCTGTGCTTTAATCATCCAACTTAAGCCACTACAGTGCTTATCTTTTTCTCAAGCATCAGCAATATTAAAGATTATGTTAGATTTCTCCTCAAATATTGTTGCAGTATCTGGAGTGATTAATTTTTCAACGGAGTGTGCTGACAACTTGCCCACTGAGATGAAGCAAGTAAAATGTGACATCGGGCACAGCTGCTGACTTCAGAATCCCTATGTATCAGGTGACAGTAAGCTGTCTTCCCCACTGATAATAAACACGATTTACAGGAAAACTTCATTTTCGTTAACTGTGGTAGCGTGAAAATTCTCCTTAGGGAAACAGGATGAAAGTCAAAAGTTGTTGCTTTGCAAGGCACTTTGTAGATCCTTTGGCAGCCTATTCTGCAGTCATTCTAATGGGAAGGTCATGACTCTAGAGGCTCTGAAGTCTTAGAAGCACATGTAAAACAACGTCTGTTCTAGTAAGGCATACGGGTGTTCCGTTTTTGTAATTCAGAACTGATGTTAGGTTCCTAGTTGTTTCTAGATGTGTCCCACTCAGGCTTCTTTTGTACCTCTACTTGACTACTTTTGATGAATGGCTTCACACATTGCATTTCAAGTATACTCTATATCTGAAAATGCAAAAGTTGAATACAACAAACAATTCCCTCCTCCCACCTGGGAAAAAAAATTACAACAACCCAGAGATAATTTCTCAAAGAGTATGGTGCAGAGTAGGGGTGGCCAAACTGTGGCACACAAACCACATGCAGCTCTTTGACATACGCTGCTCAAAACAACAAAGGGAACACTTACACAACACATCCGAGATCTGAGTGAACAAAATATTCCTATTAAATACTTTGTTCCTGACATAGTTGAATGTGCTGACAACAAAATCACACAACAATCATCAATGGAAATCACGTTTATTAACCCATGGAGGTCTGGGCTTGGTGTCATACTCAAAATTGAAGTGGAAAAACACACTACAGGCTGATCCAACTTCGATGTCATTTCCATAAAGCAAGTCAAAACGAGGCTCAGTAGTGTGTGTGGCCTCCACGTGCCTGTATGACCTCCCTACAATGCCTGGGCATGCTCCTGATGAGTTGGCGGATAGTCTCCTGAGGGATCGCCTCCCAGACCTGGACTAAAGCATCCGCCAACTCCTGGACAGTCTGTGGTGCAACGTGGCGCTGGTGGATGGAGCGAGATATGATGTCCCAGATGTGCTCAATTGGATTCAGGTCTGGGGAACGGGCGGGCCAGTCCATAGCATCAATGCCTTCATCTTGCAGGAACTGCTGACACACTCCAGCCACATGAGGTCTAGCATTGTCTTGCATTAGGAGGAACCCAGGGCCAACCGCGCCAGCATATGGTCTCACAAGGGGTCTGAGGATCTCATCTCGGTACCTCATGGCAGTCAGGTTACCTCTGGCGAACACATGGAGGGCTGTGCGGCCCCCCAAAGAAATGCCACCCCACACCATGACTGACCCACTGCCAAACCGGTCATGCTGGAGGATGTTGCAGGCAGCAGAACGTTCTCCCTGGCGTCTCCAGACTCTGTCATGTCTGTCACATGTGCTCAGTGTGAACTTGCTTTCATCTGTGAAGAGCACAGGGCACCAGTGGCGAGGTGGCCAATCTTGGTGTTCTCTGGCAAATGCCAAACGTCCTGCACGGTGTCGGGCTGTCAGCACAACCCCCACCTGTGGACGTCGGGCCCTCAGACCACCCTCATGGAGTCTGTTTCTGACCGTTTGAGCAGACACATGCACATTTGTGGCCTGCTGGAGGTCATTTTGCAGTGCTCTGGCAGTGCTCCTCCTGTTCCTCCTGGTACAAAGGCGGAGGTAGCGGTCCTGATGCTGGTTTGTCGCCCTCCTACGGCCTCCTCCACATCTCCTGGTGTACTGGCCTGTCTCCTGGTAGCACCTCCATGCTCTGGACACCACACTGACAGACACAGCAAACCTTCTTGCCACAGCTCGCATTGATGTGCCATCCTGGATGAGCTGCACTACCTGAGCCACTTGTGTGGGTTGCAGACTCCGCCTCATGCTGCCACTAGAGTGACAGCACCGCCAGCATTCAAAGGTCACCCAAACATCAGCCAGAACACATAGGGACTGTGAAGTGGTCTGTGGTCACCACCTGCAGAACCACTCCTTTATTGGTGGTGTCTTGTTACTTGCCTATGATTTCCACTTGTTGTCTACTCCATTTGTGCAACAGCATGTGAACTTGATTGTCAATCGGTGTGGCTTCCTAGGTGGACAGTTTGATTTCACAGAAGTGTGATTGACTTGGAGTGACATTGTGTTGTTTAAGTGTTCCCTTTATTGTTTTGAGCAATGTATAATGTGCAGATCTCTGAAATATGTTGGCTGAGCTCCTTTTTACATCACAACTAATATAAATACATTTTCAAACTTTATAATTATTTACTGAGCATGGGTCTATTAGATTAAAATGGCCATTGGTGAGATACAGTCCCTTGCTCACTTGATTTTCCACTGCCCATTCCATTCTGGGGCCTGGAAGAAGTTTTTATACCCAGTGTTGATAGGAAGTATCAACTCCCTGAGTCCAAGATGCTAAAATACCTGCTCTCGACTATGGAGCCAAACCTAATAGGACAGGTGGCGACCTTTTTGCACCATGTGGTGAAGAGCAGCCGCTCAACATGGGGTCTGGATTGGCAGTTTGAGACCGCGCAATGGAGCGGGCTCCCGTTGCTTGTCCCAGCTCCTGCCAACCTAGCAGTTCGAAAGCACATAAAAATGCAAGTAGATAAATAGGGACCAATTCAGTGGGAAGGTAACAATGTTCTGTGCACTATGGCACTTAGTCATGCTGGCCACATGACCATGGAAGCTTGGACAAATGCCGGCTCTTTGGCTTAGAAACGGAGATGAGCACTACCCCCTATTGTTGGTCACAACTAAACCATTAGGTCGTGGGGAAACCTTTACCTTTACCCTTTATATATGCCAATAAAGGTTACGAAATGATTAAAATTTAAGTTTAATGTTTATAGTGGGTAAATATCTTTAAGAATTTTAATGGTTCTTAAATGTTTTGGTATTCAGACATCTCTCTTGTGGCTCTTAAACATCTGACATTTATCATATGTGGCTCTTACATTCAGCAAGTTTGGCCATCCCTGGTGTAGAGTGTAAACTAGGATTGGAAAGACCTAGGCTTAGGCCCTGATCCTTTCACGCTCAATGCAGGTGGTATGCTCGTACTGCACACATCCCTGTCACACAAGGCACTGTAAAACACCTCCAGGGCAGGTGGTAAACCATTACCTGAATATAATGGAATGAAATTATTTTGCCCAAGTGCAGAACCTTGCATTTTTTGTTTGCATTTGTTTTAACTTCACCTTTGCATTTGTTCAGCTTCATCTTGGTCATTTCGGTCCAGAATTCAATTCAGTCAAGGTCTTCCTGAAAGCTTCTGCTGTCTTTGCTACTCCTTCTAGTTTGGTGTCATCTGCTAACGATGAGGGCCTCTTATATCCCTTCATCCAAGCAATCGATGAAGATGCTAAAGAGAGCCATTCTAAGATATAGCCCTGGGGCACTACACTCAAAACTGTCCTCCAGGTTGACCGAAGCCATTGACAACCATTTTTTTGTGTATGGCTGTCCAGTCAGCTTTTCATCCGCCTAATCATTGTACCATCTAGCCAATATTTTACTAACCTGCTGAGTAAGATGCCATAGGGAACCTTCTTGAGTTTACTGAAGTTGAGATTAATTACATCCAAAGCACTCCCACTGTCCAGTAAATTAATAGCCCTATTTTTTTTAAAAAAGGTGATGAGATTTGTCTGGCAATATTTATTTTTTTTAATGTTATTGATTTTATTAAATAGGAATTGGTAGGTATAATAATAAAACATAGATATAAGGTAAAGACACAAGGGAAAAGACACAAGGTCTAAAGAAGCGTTGCAGGACATCCGGCAATATTTATTTTTGACAAACTCATTATTTTTGACAAGCCAACAGGCTTCTATTAATCACTGAGTTGTTATCCAGGTGTATGCAGACTCTATGTTTTATAATTTGTTCTAATATCTTTCCTAGTACTGAAGTCATGCTGAGGGACTAGATGGGCCTTTGGCTGATCTAGCAGAGCTTTTCTTGTGTTCCTATACTGAAATATTCTTTGAAAATCTTTCTTTACAAAGTCATTCCATTAGAGATGACACATGCAGTTTATAAGATAAAACATTAAAATATTATTTGCCATATTCTTCGACACACACAGATTATTTAACATAATTTCGTGTATTAATTTCTCACCACCAAAGAGAGATAATTTTAGAAGCAATTTACATGCCACAGAATTACTGCATTCCTGTGAGGAAGAAAACCACAGCTTGGAGCAGAACTAAATATACACACATTGTGTTGAAAGCCTGTGTTACTTTTAACCCAATGTATGAACTGATAATTTAGGTGCTGACTCAAATGTGTAAGACCTAACAGAAGGCAACAACTCTTCACACATCATTTCTGAAATCTCCTTTGGCAGATAGTTAACTATATGTGTAACAAAGGGAAAGTGAACCTTTGAGAATGTTTTATGCATAGTGAAGTTATTTTAAAAGCAGCTTAGGAAGGCAAAATGCAATGTGATTGTGAAGACCATGTGAAAAAACATAATAAGTAACAGTTCCAACAGAGCTTCTCAATGCCAATTCATGCAGCTGGATTTAGAACACCATTTAGAACAACAAAGCACCATGAGGAAAAATAGTAAAATATGTACAAAAGTTAACCCAAACTTTGGTGCTGGTGGTGGTTGTTCAGTCGCTAAGTCATGTCCGACTCTTCACGACCCCATGGGCCACAGCACCCCAGGCCTCCCTGTCCTCCACTAGCTTCTGGAGTTCACCCAATTTCGTGTTCAGTGCTTCAGTGACACTATCTAACCATCTCATCCGCTGCCACGCCCCTCTCTCATTTTGCCTTCCATCTTTCCCAGCATGAGGGTCTTCTCTAAACAGTCTCATGAGGTGGCCAAAGTATTTGAGCTTCAGCTTCAGGATTTGTCCTTCCAGGGAGCAATCAGGCTTGACTTCCTGGAGGATTGACCGATTGGATCTCCTTGCAGTCCAGGGGACTCTCAAGAGTCTTCTCCAACACCATAATTCAAAAGCATCTATTCTTCGGCGCTCTGCCTTCCTTATGGTTCAGCTCTCACATCCATACATTGCTACTGGGAAAGTCTTCTCCAACACCATAATTCAAAAGCATCTATTCTTCGGCGCTCTGCCTTCCTTATGGTTCAGCTCTCACATCCATACATTGCTACTGGGAAAACCATAGCTTTGACTATGCAAACCTTTGTTGGCAGGGTAACTTTGGTACTGTCAAATCCTATCCAACTTTCCAGCGCTGGTGCAGACGTGCCAAGGCATCTTGCAGTAGGACAACAGTCATAGAGGCCTCCTCCAGGTAAGGGAATGTTTGTCCCCTTTCCTCAGAGCTGCAGTGGAATGTTGGATAGGATTGGGCCTTAAGTAAGCTTCTGTTTTGTCTGCTTCTGCTGTACATAAGAACATAAGAGGAGTCCTGCTGGATCAGGCCAAAGGCCCATCTAGACCAGCTTCCTGTATTTCACAGCAGCCCACCAGGTGCCCGAGGGAGGCATGAGACAACAAGATGCTTGCATCCTGTTGCCACTCCCTTGTACCCAGTACTCTGAAGTAGCCTACTACTAATGTAAGGAGGTTGCACAATCCATCATTGCCTATAGCCCATGATGGACTTTTCCTCCAGAAATCCATCTGTACAGTTTCTTAATTAAGTAACATTTGACCTTGCTGAAAAGAGGCTTGTAAAAAAAAATGCTCAAAAACAAAGGCAGAGTCATTCTCTCTGGAGGTCGTAGTTCATAGTTCTATACAGAAATACGGTGGCCTATGAACCACATAAAGCAAGAGAGTTTAGTTCCTTGTTTATGCAGACAAGGATTAATGAACCAACCAGCTGACACAAACTCTGATCCTTGATTGTGAAAAAGAGCGTATCACTGTGTACTTAAAAGCTATGGAAGATACTGTTTCAATGAGCGCACTCAGAGCTGTATGCCCCTTTGTGAATTCAGTCGGTGAATATAACCTTCTATTATTGTCTGCTGATATGCATAAAAATTAGGAAAAGTAATTACAGCCCCACAATAGGATAGTTTACAGAAAAACGCACAGCTACAGGTCTGAATCATATATCGCTGCTGAAAGAATCACTTGCAATATTCTTGCATATTGCAATACCACATGAATGTTATCCACTGACTTAAACCACAGGCTTTTGGGTAGCCTGTGGTTTAGGCACAAGCCCTGCCTTCTGTTTAAGAAAGAGCATCATGTTTTGGGAAGACTACCACTCCTTGGGCCTTCTTTACCAGCTCTTCTTTGTTGATCTATGCCCTGCCACTGTGATGGATCACTGCCCTTTCCTATCTCTATCTAAAATTCCCATTTTTGTTAGCAGTCTTATGCAACAACGTGCCTGCTGACTTCAAGTCACAGAGTTTGAACTCATTTTGCCATTGGCTATTCCCCCTTTACTTCCTCACTTTCAAAGCCTTTTATGGATCCTCAGCTACAATACTTCTGTGTTGTTTTTGTTTGTTTTTAGTTGGGCCTAAAGCTCAGAAACAGGGCACAGTTTAGCATACAGCAGTGGTTCTCAAACCTTTTAGACCAGGACCCACTTTTTAGAATGGCACTCGTGTTGGGACCGAGCAGAGGTGACGTCATAGCTGGAAGTGCCATCATCAAGCAGAAAGTGCTGTCAGTGGGACGTAATCAAATGATACTACTAGAATGCAAATTGTAATTCTTGGACTTAAGCAAATGCACAACCATGAAACATCTTTGACAGAAAGCAAAATTAGGACAAAATATTTTGAAAAAGCACTGAACTAAAAACAAAATTTAAAAAAACTCACTTGAAAATTCAAACTGTTAACACTCACAAAAGGAATATAGCAAGAGTAAGGTCTGTAGTGTCCAAGATGGCTGCTCCCAGCTTTCTGCGACCCACCTGACATCAGGTTGTGACCCAACAAGTGGGTCCCGACCCACAGTTTGAATAACACTGGCATAGAGGACACTGCAGGTTCAATTCCTTCTATCTCCCAAAAGGGCCGTGAAGATGCCTTGCCTGAAATGCTAGACAGCTGCCATAGGTCACATCACCCTTTCTTCATATGCCTTGACCAAATCTGCTCTCTGATTTTGATAAACAAAACAGAGAGATCCTAGATCCATCAAGAAGTGTCAACATCATAGAGGGGCATGAGACACCTTCAGTGCATAACACCTTGTTCACCACAGTGGGTCATGATGCTCCTGGTGGAGCCGGGAAGGCCTCTAATGGGCTGCACCAGGAATCTACTCTACTGACTTCCACAGAACTCAAAATAGTTGCAGAAGCCCCTGAAATCCACTTCTGGTTTTTGAAGGCAAACCAGAAGTTCTCTCTGAAAACCGTTGCCGATGACATTGGAAACCACTGAACTAGTGCTTCAAGTCTATAGTGTTATGCGCTGGAGATGTCCCATGCTTCCCTGTAACATTGACACTTCTTGGTGGATCTAGGATCTCTGCTGAGGTTGTGTTTAAAAAAAAAATCAGAGAGCCTATGAGGTAAGGGTGAGGTGCAAAATCATAACTTGGAGAAGCAATGGAGGATAGCTAATTCAAAGCTGCCTTATTGTATTCATGCAATACATGTATTGTATGCTTATTATTGGTCTTTATGAGACTGAGATGCAGGATAGTATTTGGCAGGGGAGGCCTCCACGGTTCCCAACTACCCCTAAACAGGTCTGTTCTACCTTCTCTCCAACCTACCTCCACCTCCCCGCCTTCCCCACACCCAGCACATACCTTCTCTCTGCTGCTGGCCGGGGCTCCTGCAGCAGCTTCCACAGGGCGGCACAAGCTCACTTTTTGGCAGGCATGCAACACCAAGCACTGGTGTTGCAACTGCAGTGCAAGCAGCTGTGGGTTAGGCTGTAAACCCTCTCTCAGTCATTCAGTCATTCTAAGTCACTCTCCCAGCTTCAGTTCTGCTCATTGGCCACGTGGAAACAATATATTTTGTGTGTTTATACTTGAACTAGCAGGGCTATTTTTAAAAAAAGTTAAAAAACTGAATTATCTCCTACACCACAAAATGAGACCAGAATTAGAAAGAGTATAATCTCTACTCTCTGCTCATACTTTTTTATTCAGAAGGGACATACTGGTGCCTTCTCATGCCTATAAACCCACTGATTTTGATGAACAGCTCTTACCTGTACCCTGGGGACACTTAAAATTATCCAAGTTGAACCAGAAAATGTCCTACACGGACAATAGGATCTACCTCGTTGGTATTTTTACGCTGCAAATTGGTATGTTATGAAATTTTTTATGCAGTATTTTAATAACAAAAAATGCAATTCCTATCTTAAATGCAAAATAAGATAGGAATTGGAAGTTCAGTGCTGCTACCACAGTACTACAGTACACAGTACTACCTGCTGCACCAGGGTAGGAAAAGGAGGTCACCAAATGAGATGCATACTTATCTCTTTCCCTCCTGCACTGTCTACCAGTGTGATGGCCTCATATACAGTTCCCCTGTCAGAAACCTCCAGAGCACTATACTGATGCCCTATATTCATTCATTTTACACTGACAGCGCAACTCTAAGTAGCGCTGGAGCAGGCAAGCCGACGGGTCTGTGCTGTATTTAACGCTGTTTACTGGGAGGCTGGAGCCTCCCCAGTGCAAGGGTATGTTCATGGCCTTCCACGAGGGGCGGTGCAAGCCTCCCCAATATGCGAGGAGAAGGGGGCATCGCGTTCTCCTCGCTCCTGCTGGCCTTAAAGATCCAGCGGGAACTAGGAGAAGGGGGCGCTGGGTGGCAGCGCCTTCTCCTCGCTCCGGCTG
>JAJKFI010026099.1:0-11028 GCA_029204185.1 Lerista edwardsae | reverse complement strand
ACACACACACACACACACACACACACACACACACACACACACACACACACACACACACACACACCCCAAAACCTATTGCTGATATTGTGCTTGTTCGTTGCCAATTTATAACCTGGTTCTTCATGTTCACTTGCGAGCCATATTATTAGAGAATAAAATTATATTTCCCTGTATTTTAATCAGTTTTAGAAATATGCATATTGCTATAAGACATAGTGGTTCTCTATGAATTGACCTGTACACTTGACATTCTGTCAAATGACGTCCATAATTTAGCAGAAATCACTTAGAAGACTAAATAGAAAAGCCCTTAATAGCCTTTTTCATTTTCAGCAAAACAAACAGAAGTGTCATTGGAACATTATATGTCCAGTTATAGTTTAGGGATCCATTTCCTGGGAAATGATGTGTTTTCATACTGACTTCCATTATTAGAGAAAAGCAGGCATCCAATTTTGCTTGACTAGTTTAGCAACTAGCTCTTGTGAAGTAAAATCTGGTAACCCAAAATGGTGGAAGTTTTAAAACTTGAGGTCCCAGAAAAATTACAATACAATTAAAAAAAAAAAGCCATAGATGCAAGCAAAATAAATCGCAGGATAGGCATATTTCCTCTCTTTTAAATAACTGGTTTCTTTCTAGCATTAGGGTACTACTGGCTTGTTAAGGATGCAGGTTGGAATTCCATTGAATTACTGACAACACACTACTACAACGCCCATCCAATTCTACCCTGTAGCAGATGAAAGGAAGTTTGTCAGGTGCCTGCCTGGGGTCAATTGTTGTTCAATTCAGGTGAGCTGCAAATTGGACAGATGTTTTAAAGCAGGATGACGCCATCCAGTTAGAATCTCATGTCTCTGACTAATGTATAAACACAAAGAATTATCAGCATTGCCATTTTTGTACAGCAGAACCACTAAACTTCCTCTGCTCTAGAAGACTGGAATCTACGGGATGCTATCTTCAATTATAAATGAGTCATTTAGTGGCTGGCAGGCATTTGTAATCCTGAATGCCTAAAGCTAGGAACTTTAAACACATGCTCCATCACATAAAAATAAATTATTTTTTTTAAAACAACAACCACAACCACAACCCCAAATGCTGGTGACTGCCTCTGGCTTAAGTGACTTTTGAAATGATACAAGATTGAGGAACCTCACAATTCACAAAAAAATAAAAGACAACATTGAAGAAAACGAAAGAACATAGTAACACCATTGCCAATAACCACAACTAAATTAGGGATTATTTGTTGCATTTTAGCCTAATCTCAAACATGTGTAACATGCGCAACCAGTAGATTTGAACACACGTGCACCTAAGAGCAACGGCTCATGACATATCTTCATGGATTGGCACTTAATAAGACAAGACAAAGAAAGAGACAAAGATGCAACACAAGCCTGAAAATTTTAACAGTTGCTAGTCACCAGGTGTGACCCAGCACCACATATATTCATGCATAGAAGTGTTAGCCAATATTGTTGTCTACTGTTTTTTTTTTTTTTTTGAAACTAAAACAGTTTCCCCTTCTCCATTGTATTGACCATTAGGATGTTTAACTAGATAGGAACATAGGAACAGCTCCACTGGATCAGGCCAAAGACCATCTAGTCCAGCTTCCTGTATCTCACAGAGTGAAATCCTAACCTGGAATGTTGCATCTTAGACTCTTAACCCTTGCAACTGCATCATAAAGTGTGTTTGGACCACTGTTGGAGTCAGAGGGGCCGGCGCACTTTATGGTGCATGTACAACCAGCACAAGTGATTTGTGTCAATTTAACTCCAGGTTAGGATTGTATCCACAGTGGCAAACTAGATGCCAAAATTATGCATGGGAGGGATAGAGTCGATAGAGGGATGTTCTTTTCCCTCTCTCACAACACCAGAACCAGGGACATCCACTAAAACTGAGCGTTGGGAGAGTTAGAAGAGATAAAAGGAAATACTTTTTTACGCAGCAGATCATTAATCTGTGGAACTTCTTTCTGGCCTAGGTGCCTTTAAAAGGGGATTGGACAGATTTCTGGAAGAAAAGTCCATTGCCGGCTATAGGCCATGATGGTGGCCTCTTTATGTTAGTAGTAGGCTACTTCAGAATGCCAAGTGCAAGGGAGTTGCAACAGGATGCAAGCATCTTGTTGTCTCGTGTGCTCCCTGAGGCACCTGGTGGGCCACTGTGAGATACAGGAAGCTGGACTAGAAGAGCCTTTGGCCTGATCCAGCCGGGCTCTTCTTATGCCTCAGGGAGCACCCAACAAGATTCTCTATAGTGCCTGAGGCCTTGTAATGAAGGGATTGCATTGAAGACTTTCACTTTTTTAAATGCCCATTTACAAAGTATAAGCAGGCAGACACCTGAAGCAGGCAGTATCACTGCTGACCCTGCAACCAGCTTCTAAGGCACAATACTTGGAGTTCCTTCAGTTAACTTCAGTTAACTTCAGCTTAACCCGCCAAAGCTTTCCATCTTTCTCTCTGCTCAAACTCATACAGTAATGACGTCCACAAGCTGAAGCCATTAGCATTCTAGAGAGATATATCTGGCTATTAAGATCCATTAAGCCGTTTACTTATGCCCCTGATCAAGTTCGGCAAAATCCTGGTGATTGGTTCAGTCACAGTAATCCAAACAGCCAAACTTGTATTAATCTATCTTGTGTGTGTGTGTGTGTGTGTGTGTGTGTGTGTGTGTGTGTGTGTGTGAGAGAGAGAGAGAGAGAGAGAGAGAGAGAGAGAGAGAGAGAGAGATTAAAAGAGCACTCCTGAAGGAATGCAAAGACACAACCTTCTCATAAAAAATAAGAGAGATCAGGACTTAAGACAGAGATCTGTGTGGAGCACAGATTTCCCACAGAGTTCTGATCTTACTCGAATAGTTTTCCACATACATGGAAGTATGTAACTATGTAACACATTATCTGGACAGCTTTTTCTCTCTCTCTATACTTTAGCAAAAAAGGTTATGTAAGTGAAAGTCCTTTTCAAGCCAATTTGTTTAAGGAAGCTTAAAGAAGGGGAGCTGTCAGTTAAGTGATTAGCGTTGATATAGCAAGCTCTTCAACCTTCATAAGCCTTACATCCCAATCCTATGTGGGGGTTGTGCTGTTGAGGCGTGAGGTTCCTCATTGCTGTCTCAAATGGGAAAACGCCATACCACAGAGCCAGGCAGCTATCATGAACGGCTGTGCTTTGCACCACAGGATTCTCCACATTCCCAAGCATAAGTAAGTCACTGAAAGGGCTGAGGACGGGTAGAGGAGAAACTGGGAGGAAACTGGGGTGGAATAGAGCTGAATGTGGCCCGGAAGGAGTGCTATCAGCAGCAGCAGCACCAACAATAAACCAGGGCCGTTCCAGGTCACAATCTGCTTTCCTGTGTCCACTTAAACTTATGCCAGTGAAATCGCTGGCACAGGTCTGAGTAGGTTCATTCCAGCACCTCATCAATCTATCAGATAGTGCACCAGAATCACCTTAGCCAGGGGTAGCGGAACATTTGTTCCCTTACCTGGAAGACACATCTGGAACAGCCCCCCCCGTATGCAAAACACACTCTGATGGCATGGCAGCATCAGCAGGGGAAGGAGAAGATAGGATTGGGTCCTTAAAGAATCTATACTGCTAGAACATCAATTAAGCTCTTCTCACACAGTTAGAGCACACAGCAAAATTATACAGTATCCACAGGGAGTACAAGCTTGTTAGCAAGACTTTTTTTCCCCTGACAAAGCAGATATAAACGTGGAAGTTTATGCCAGAAAAGGAAATGAAGGCCCAGGGCAACAACCAAGTTAACAAAAGTAGTACTGCCAGGAAAGAGTTTTCCATTGATCTTATCATTTTGTTAATGCACCCAGCTTGTAACTGCATCACTCCTCTTGGAAAAATAAAGGTACAACTTGAAAAGAGTGTTTCACTGGGTATTGGAACACTTAGCAAGGAAGATGAAGAGAACACAGACTTAACAAGACTACCAGCATTAACAATGGTGCAGAACATATCTCTGAAGGAGTTTGAATTTAGCTCTGGAATAAACGGATCAGTATTAAAAGAAGGAAGTTAAGAACACCAGTGTACTCTATTTGGCCATCTTAGCTACATATAGGTCAAAAATGCAGTTTTATTTACTGCTGTATCCAACTCAGAGTGCAAACCTGACCTGGAGTTAGGCCGGCACAGTTAGGCCAGCAAAGTTTGGCCAGCACAAGGACCACCGTAAAGTGCATTTGGACCACTCTCAAGTCAGGGAGGATGGCGCAAGTCTGTGTGCTGGCCTCTCTGAGTAGAGTCCGAGAGTGGCCCAAGCATACTTTATGGTGTCCCTTTTGCAGGCCAAACTTTGCTGGCCTAACTGTGCCAGCCTAACTCCAGGTTAAGATTGCATCCTCAGTGCTCTCTATAATTGATACTTCAGTGGCATATAAAATTAGAAATAAAAGGGGGGAAAGTCAATTTTTTTTAATGACACTTTACCTGCAAGGCACAACATGAATGATTGCAGCACGAGCAGTTCCCATAGCAACCTCATTTTCAGTTTCCGAGGTCAAAGGAGGCCCAAGTCCAATATGTAGCGATTAGAACGCAGCTTCTTTTAAATTTTATACAATCTTTAATCTGTAGGGATACAAAGAGAAATATTACAATGAGATGCAGGATGATAGCTCTTTAAAGTCTTTGAGATTTGCTACTGTTTTTCCTTGTGATCTGAAAGAAATTCACACCTGAATAAAAACCCAGAAACTGTTACTTTTAAGTTGCTCAGCAAAAAGGCAGAAACAATATACTTTTGAAGATGTCAGCTAGACCAAAAAAAAAAAAAAAAAACCCTGTTATGTGTGTGATAAAGGAAAATCCGTATGGAAAGAGTGTTACAATGTGAAGAAAAACCTGGAAGCTCTTGTGATGCGATTTAGAGTGGCCTCCTGTCACCCCACCTCATTCTGCAGCCTTAAACAAGCTAATGTCCCTGCATCAACGTTCACAGCTCACTGAACCAGTAATTATTTTTTAGTTAATTGAGTAATATACCTTGAAGACCTCTAAGTGTTTGCCATTCCCTTCACCCCATTTTCATCCGGAGACCAGGCTGAACTTGCTGGCACTGCAGCAAGCAGAATGGTAACGAAGTCAGGGGACAAATCCCTGTGGAGATGATAAATGCCCTTTCATTTACCAAGTCAGGATTAGCCATTAGAGAGTAGCAAGACATCCCTCTTTGCCCAGGGAGCCAGGGCGCAGCTCATGACCACGCGGCAGCACAGATAGCCTGAGATTAATTGCTGTGCTGTAGCTCAAATCTCTTGCATGACAGTGTGTTGTCTTCCTGGTAGACCTCTGGGACAGCCAGTAAGGAGGGAGTGAGCATGTTGGCAGACCACTTAAACTCTCTTAGCTGTTTGACTGGAGGTAATTTATTTTCAGCAAATCACAACTACATTCTGTGCCCATTTTTAAAGCAATATCCCCACTACTCAGGCTGCAATACAGGAGCGTAAAACTTTCCTTTGTTTATCCATAAACTGTGCTCAATCTAATATAAACTCATTCTGTTCTGTAATCATCTGCACAACAAACGAAAGTTGGAGTTATTTTTTGAGAACTTTTTTTATAAGAGATCACATAATACTGACATTTTTATTTGGAGACAGAGGTATGCAAGAGAATATATAAATCCCTTCAAATTTCCAGGCCAGGCGTTGTTAGATTAAAAATAAATAAGGCCATCTAATCATATGTTCTCATCATTTATTCATCTTTCTGATGTCTGGGAGTTAAGGAACCTTCATGATTGCAAGACAAACTGCATGCCTAATAGAAAGTGAAGTGGTATCATTAGAAGTCCCTGCATGCTTTTGGAAGTTAAAATTGCTCAGATTTTAATAGTCAGGTTCAATGTGCTGAGAAGGCTAAGAATTCTTATCTTCTGATCTGCAGATGCATCTTGAAAGCAGGGAAGACTAATTGCATATATTCCAATATTCTGACACTTATGGTGATTAGGCTGACTGTAGATAAGCAAGAAAATGCTGATCAATTGAATCAAACACCATATTAAGTGAATGATTGCAACATTCATTATTAATTGTAGAAGAAACATGTCTGCTTGGCTGAAAACTATCTTCGGCATCTTTCGAACTGTCCAACAATGTACCAATGCCATAAAGAACTTGCATGGTACAATATATTAAGCTGTTCTAGAGAACAGAACTTTCTATACCAGGGAATTTTCTGTACAATTATACAGTTGATATATCTGTATATCTGTTAAGCAATCCATGTGGAATCCCCCCAGTGAATCCCATCTTGGCCAGGCTTCTAGGGCTGGAGAGGTGCTGGTGTTGATGTCCAACTATATTGAGACTTGGTCCATGTGGCGTCAGGAATAGGTATTTAGTGTGGCGCCAACTGCTGGCCAGGCCTTTGCCCCGGCATAGTCTAATGGGTCTGCTATACCCAGTGGCATGTTTGGAGCAGGTCTCGAATTCCCAGCTGTATAGGCATTTGAATGGGTGTTATCCTATCAGTCTCTCCACTAGAGCAAGATTGGTAGCAGTCGAGGGGTTCATGCGGCCTGAGTTGGACCACTGATCTATCTGGTGGAGAAACCCCCTCCCCAGTATGAGCAGCTGAACAATGGCCTTTTGAACAAATGAGAGGTCTCTGACTCCCATGTTTGGTAAAGTTATGAGCTAGACAGAAGTGGCTGGCTGTTGATGGTGAGTCCTAGAGGTTTGACCACTGTGAAAACAGGATGCGTAAGTGACATTTGGATGCAGGCACTAGGCTTGGCTGCAGCGGCGGTCCTGCTATTATGCCGGGGGAGAGAGAATAGGCTCACACAGGAGGCAGGCCCACACAGCGCCATCTGAAGCCTCCAGAAGGCTATTGAATAATACTTCCAGTTTTCCAACAAAAAACAGAAATATTGTTCAAAAGCCGTCCAAAAGCGTTAGAACCCTTTTGGAGGGCAGCGGGATATCACATGAGCATTCTACCACCAGGTGAGTCGGGGCGGTGGCAGTCAGGGGTGGAAGCCTGTGGTCCTGGCCCCTGGGCAGCAAACTGGGTGGGCAAATTTGACACAGACCAAACTGGAATAGCCAGATCCAAATGGGGAAGCCAATGGTTCTTGCAACTGGGTTCATTTCCCTGGGCTGGATTTCCAACCTGCTGCTAAAGGGGGAAAAAAAACTGGCAGGAGGGTAGGGAAGAGAATATGTTGATCTGTTCATGCTACTTTTTTTGGGGGGGGGAGGGAATCCTGAGTTCAAGATACTGGTTAAGAATGGGGTCATTTCACTACTTCTGTTGTGAAAATCAGCAATTGAAGAGGTCAAGGGCAGAACAGATCTGGAATAACTGGCTGTCCAGGTATATGATTTTTATGGATGTGGTGTTTCAGATGCAGATGTACCAGACCACAGTGCTCCTGAAATATGTAGACATAATTCACTGGGCTTGTAACTCCTTTCTGAAGCCCACTATTATGAATGACTACGCATCAGTTTTATGTATTATGAATGTATCAATAATATGAATGAGTATGCAGACATTAGACCTATTAACTGTTGCACTATCGCAAATTAATATTCTGGGCATATCTAGTGATGTCACCGGGGAATCTGTCTATCCTACTATTTGGGATTCTTTCCAGCTTGTAGAGCCTGAGGATGTGGACAGGATTATATAGAGTGTGAGACCTGCTGCTTGCCCGCTCGACCCTTGCCCAGCATGGCTAATTAGAGCTGCCCGAGGATTTAGAGCTGGCTGAGTGGACGAGGACAGTGGTGAACTCATCTCTAAGGGAGGGGGAGCTCCCGCCTGCATTGAAGCAGGCGATGGTTTGGCCCCCTCCTGAAGAAACCCTCCCTGGATTCCACTAATTTAAACAACTTTCGGCCAGTCTCGAATATCCCATTTCTGGGCAAGGTGACTGAGCGGGTGGTGGCGTCCCAGCTTCAGAGGGTACTGGAGGAAACGGATTATCTGGACCCATTCCAATCTGGCTTCAGGCCGGGGTTCGGGACGGAGACTGCCTTGGTCGCCTTGGTGGATGACCTTCGCCAGGGGATGGACAGGGGAAGTGCGACCCTGTTAGTCCTGCTGGACCTCTTGGCGGCTTTCGACACCATCGACCATGGTGTCCTTCTGGGTCGGCTGGCCGGGCTGGGGCTTGGAGGCACTGTTTTGAAGTGGTTCCGCTCCTTCCTGGCTGACAGATCCCAGAAAGTGGTGCTGGGGGACGCTTGTTTGGCGCCCCGACCTCTTAGGTTTGGGGTGCCGCAAAGTTCCATCTTATCCTTCATGCTATTTAACATCTACATGAAACCGCTGGGAGAGGTCATCCGGGGGTTTGGAGTAGGGTGCCATCAATATGCTGATGACACTCAACTTTATCTCTCCTTTCCCCCTGATTCTGAGGAGGCGGTTGAGGTCCTGGATCGCTGTCTGGAGGCAGTTGGGGGCTGGATGTGGGCGAACAAGCTGAAATTAAATCCAGATAAGACAGAGGTGCTTTTGGTTCGGAAATCCACAGCTTGGGTATTGGACTATTGCCCTGCTCTGAATGGGGTTGCACTCCCTCTGAAGGAGCAGGTCTGCAGCTTGGGGGTTCTCCTGGATTCACAGCTGCACCTGGATTCCCAGGTGGCGGCAGTGGCCAGGGGAGCCTTTGCTCAGCTTCGGCTAATTCGCCAGCTGCAACCGTACCTGAGCTGTGCGGACCTGGCCACAGTGACCCATGCCCTAGTGACATCTAGATTAGATTATTGCAATGCGCTCTACATGGGGCTGCCTTTGAAGACGGTCCGGAAATTACAACTAGTACAGTGACATGGTTCTGACCCAGGTTTCTCTGTCAGGTGCTACTAGCTACAGAAGAGAAAATGTGGGCCCAAACCATGGCATATTAGGCAAAGACATTCTGTGTACTGTGCCCCGCCTCCAAACAAAAATAATCAAGATGATGATTACTTTGGGGATTCCAGTCATGAACCTTCAAAGTAAGTTTGCCTCTAACATTTTGGTGAGAAGAAATCTAGCCTTCAGTTCTGTTTATGAAGGAACATTTCTCATGGGATAGTATTCAAACCTGTGACCATTTATCTACTGTACTGTCTGAAGTGATGCCGTCCAGGAACAACATGATCACTAAATCTGATGTTTGTGTGAACTAGATTATCCTTTACTTCCTTTGGGTGTTTATAAAGTAATATAATCCAATTTGATACATAGCAATATCAGGAAGCTTAAACATCAGCTTTTAATGTTCTTAAGGTTTAACGTGCCTTATAACAGAGAACTGTGAATCAGAATTTTTTTTAAAGAATCTTGATTTAGATGAGGTTGTAGTAGGATTAATTCATTGTATGAATCTTTAGGAATAGAAGAAAAAAGTGTGGGTTGTACCCATTTGCAGTTGTGCAAAGGGTGGTGTGATTTCCCCCTTTTTCTGCAACTCTCTGTATTACATACTATCCTGTTTCTTAGGGATCTCTGACTTGCAGGACTGAATTCTGGGGGCTACAAGGGTGGTAAAGGAAAGGGGAATCAGTGAAAAAGATACTAGAAAAGTCGCATCAACGAATAAATTATCCAAGCATAATTTCAATTTGGGGACTTAAGGGGTAATATTATTAACAATTCCTATAAACTCATGCCATAATATGGAATCTTGACTTGTTGTGAAGCTATATCATAACATATAGGTTGTGCCTATGCATCTGTGGATTCAACGCAACACAGGTTCCCTGACCATGTTGAGGGATGTTACATACTCTCCAGTCGCAACTGGAGGGTACTCTGAGGCTCGGGGAAGCCATGCATGACTTCAGAGACTTCTCCACACATGACTTGGAGGACACCTCCAAAAGGTACACGGTGGACCACCCTGCAATCCTGTTATCCGTGGATTTTGGTATCCACAGGGGTTCCAGGAATGGAACCTCAAGATGCCATGGTTGCTGTATAAAAAAATTATTATTTAGAAAGTATAATTTATTTATTTATTTATTTTATTTTATTTATACCCCGCCTATTGCCCGAAGGCACTCAAGGCGGCATTTGCAACAATAAAAAATATAAAAACAACATTAAAAACAATTTAAACAATATTAAAATACAATAAAACAAAAAATTAAACAACAAAGTTTAAAACAAGCCATGTGGATCATAAAATATGAGTATAAAAGTATAACCAGCCAGCCAGCCAGCCAGCCAACCTGTCAACAGTTAAAAAGCTTTTTGAAATAAAAAGGTCTTCAGCCCCCGCCGAAAAGTTAACAAAGAGGGTATTATAAGAAGAAAAAAAAAATTACAATCTTGTTCAAGGAATTATAATGATGCCAAACATTTAAAAAACAGCATTTATTGATTTCAACAGCAAAAAAAACTATAGTAAAAATAACTCTGAGAAATGAAAAAATGAGATAAATATGATTTGAATCTCATGCTATTTCCTTGGAAAAGACCACACATTTGTGCTGATGCTTTTCTAACCTTACTTTTTGGCAATTCCATCCATCTGTGGCAAATTGTTTTGAACGGCACCTTTGTTTGTAATTGGATTTTGATAGAGGAAGTTGACTGTAAGAACCTGGAGCGTGATAAGGCACTGGAAGAAGCTATATGGACAGATTTGGGGAGGGAAAGTATTTAGAGACTCTGTTTCAGAGGCTCTGAGCAAATGCAATACATGGTCGTGGATACTTGGAATCTCTGGAAAATAGTTAAAAAACCTTTAAGTTACTAGGAATAGTAAGTCATAATGTATGAAAAGAGCAATTCAATTTCCCCCATCCCATCCTAAAGGAAAACGATACTTTCTGCCACTAAAATGTTTGCATAGCACACAGTTTTATCTTTGACCTGACTACTAAAGTATGCTATAAAGTACACGCTGAAGCAAAATGTCTCAGACACTTATCAAGACACAAGAAAAAAAGAACAAGGTTCTTAGCAGTTGTCTCACGTTTTTTTTTTTCCTGCCCACTGGTAAGCTAGTGTGCCAATTCTGCTA
>JAJKFI010026098.1:0-11032 GCA_029204185.1 Lerista edwardsae | reverse complement strand
ACACACACACACACACACACACACACACACACACACACACACACACACACACACACACACACACCCCAAAACCTATTGCTGATATTGTGCTTGTTCGTTGCCAATTTATAACCTGGTTCTTCATGTTCACTTGCGAGCCATATTATTAGAGAATAAAATTATATTTCCCTGTATTTTAATCAGTTTTAGAAATATGCATATTGCTATAAGACATAGTGGTTCTCTATGAATTGACCTGTACACTTGACATTCTGTCAAATGACGTCCATAATTTAGCAGAAATCACTTAGAAGACTAAATAGAAAAGCCCTTAATAGCCTTTTTCATTTTCAGCAAAACAAACAGAAGTGTCATTGGAACATTATATGTCCAGTTATAGTTTAGGGATCCATTTCCTGGGAAATGATGTGTTTTCATACTGACTTCCATTATTAGAGAAAAGCAGGCATCCAATTTTGCTTGACTAGTTTAGCAACTAGCTCTTGTGAAGTAAAATCTGGTAACCCAAAATGGTGGAAGTTTTAAAACTTGAGGTCCCAGAAAAATTACAATACAATTAAAAAAAAAAAGCCATAGATGCAAGCAAAATAAATCGCAGGATAGGCATATTTCCTCTCTTTTAAATAACTGGTTTCTTTCTAGCATTAGGGTACTACTGGCTTGTTAAGGATGCAGGTTGGAATTCCATTGAATTACTGACAACACACTACTACAACGCCCATCCAATTCTACCCTGTAGCAGATGAAAGGAAGTTTGTCAGGTGCCTGCCTGGGGTCAATTGTTGTTCAATTCAGGTGAGCTGCAAATTGGACAGATGTTTTAAAGCAGGATGACGCCATCCAGTTAGAATCTCATGTCTCTGACTAATGTATAAACACAAAGAATTATCAGCATTGCCATTTTTGTACAGCAGAACCACTAAACTTCCTCTGCTCTAGAAGACTGGAATCTACGGGATGCTATCTTCAATTATAAATGAGTCATTTAGTGGCTGGCAGGCATTTGTAATCCTGAATGCCTAAAGCTAGGAACTTTAAACACATGCTCCATCACATAAAAATAAATTATTTTTTTTAAAACAACAACCACAACCACAACCCCAAATGCTGGTGACTGCCTCTGGCTTAAGTGACTTTTGAAATGATACAAGATTGAGGAACCTCACAATTCACAAAAAAATAAAAGACAACATTGAAGAAAACGAAAGAACATAGTAACACCATTGCCAATAACCACAACTAAATTAGGGATTATTTGTTGCATTTTAGCCTAATCTCAAACATGTGTAACATGCGCAACCAGTAGATTTGAACACACGTGCACCTAAGAGCAACGGCTCATGACATATCTTCATGGATTGGCACTTAATAAGACAAGACAAAGAAAGAGACAAAGATGCAACACAAGCCTGAAAATTTTAACAGTTGCTAGTCACCAGGTGTGACCCAGCACCACATATATTCATGCATAGAAGTGTTAGCCAATATTGTTGTCTACTGTTTTTTTTTTTTTTTTTGAAACTAAAACAGTTTCCCCTTCTCCATTGTATTGACCATTAGGATGTTTAACTAGATAGGAACATAGGAACAGCTCCACTGGATCAGGCCAAAGACCATCTAGTCCAGCTTCCTGTATCTCACAGAGTGAAATCCTAACCTGGAATGTTGCATCTTAGACTCTTAACCCTTGCAACTGCATCATAAAGTGTGTTTGGACCACTGTTGGAGTCAGAGGGGCCGGCGCACTTTATGGTGCATGTACAACCAGCACAAGTGATTTGTGTCAATTTAACTCCAGGTTAGGATTGTATCCACAGTGGCAAACTAGATGCCAAAATTATGCATGGGAGGGATAGAGTCGATAGAGGGATGTTCTTTTCCCTCTCTCACAACACCAGAACCAGGGACATCCACTAAAACTGAGCGTTGGGAGAGTTAGAAGAGATAAAAGGAAATACTTTTTTACGCAGCAGATCATTAATCTGTGGAACTTCTTTCTGGCCTAGGTGCCTTTAAAAGGGGATTGGACAGATTTCTGGAAGAAAAGTCCATTGCCGGCTATAGGCCATGATGGTGGCCTCTTTATGTTAGTAGTAGGCTACTTCAGAATGCCAAGTGCAAGGGAGTTGCAACAGGATGCAAGCATCTTGTTGTCTCGTGTGCTCCCTGAGGCACCTGGTGGGCCACTGTGAGATACAGGAAGCTGGACTAGAAGAGCCTTTGGCCTGATCCAGCCGGGCTCTTCTTATGCCTCAGGGAGCACCCAACAAGATTCTCTATAGTGCCTGAGGCCTTGTAATGAAGGGATTGCATTGAAGACTTTCACTTTTTTAAATGCCCATTTACAAAGTATAAGCAGGCAGACACCTGAAGCAGGCAGTATCACTGCTGACCCTGCAACCAGCTTCTAAGGCACAATACTTGGAGTTCCTTCAGTTAACTTCAGTTAACTTCAGCTTAACCCGCCAAAGCTTTCCATCTTTCTCTCTGCTCAAACTCATACAGTAATGACGTCCACAAGCTGAAGCCATTAGCATTCTAGAGAGATATATCTGGCTATTAAGATCCATTAAGCCGTTTACTTATGCCCCTGATCAAGTTCGGCAAAATCCTGGTGATTGGTTCAGTCACAGTAATCCAAACAGCCAAACTTGTATTAATCTATCTTGTGTGTGTGTGTGTGTGTGTGTGTGTGTGTGTGTGTGTGTGTGTGTGAGAGAGAGAGAGAGAGAGAGAGAGAGAGAGAGAGAGAGAGAGAGATTAAAAGAGCACTCCTGAAGGAATGCAAAGACACAACCTTCTCATAAAAAATAAGAGAGATCAGGACTTAAGACAGAGATCTGTGTGGAGCACAGATTTCCCACAGAGTTCTGATCTTACTCGAATAGTTTTCCACATACATGGAAGTATGTAACTATGTAACACATTATCTGGACAGCTTTTTCTCTCTCTCTATACTTTAGCAAAAAAGGTTATGTAAGTGAAAGTCCTTTTCAAGCCAATTTGTTTAAGGAAGCTTAAAGAAGGGGAGCTGTCAGTTAAGTGATTAGCGTTGATATAGCAAGCTCTTCAACCTTCATAAGCCTTACATCCCAATCCTATGTGGGGGTTGTGCTGTTGAGGCGTGAGGTTCCTCATTGCTGTCTCAAATGGGAAAACGCCATACCACAGAGCCAGGCAGCTATCATGAACGGCTGTGCTTTGCACCACAGGATTCTCCACATTCCCAAGCATAAGTAAGTCACTGAAAGGGCTGAGGACGGGTAGAGGAGAAACTGGGAGGAAACTGGGGTGGAATAGAGCTGAATGTGGCCCGGAAGGAGTGCTATCAGCAGCAGCAGCACCAACAATAAACCAGGGCCGTTCCAGGTCACAATCTGCTTTCCTGTGTCCACTTAAACTTATGCCAGTGAAATCGCTGGCACAGGTCTGAGTAGGTTCATTCCAGCACCTCATCAATCTATCAGATAGTGCACCAGAATCACCTTAGCCAGGGGTAGCGGAACATTTGTTCCCTTACCTGGAAGACACATCTGGAACAGCCCCCCCCGTATGCAAAACACACTCTGATGGCATGGCAGCATCAGCAGGGGAAGGAGAAGATAGGATTGGGTCCTTAAAGAATCTATACTGCTAGAACATCAATTAAGCTCTTCTCACACAGTTAGAGCACACAGCAAAATTATACAGTATCCACAGGGAGTACAAGCTTGTTAGCAAGACTTTTTTTCCCCTGACAAAGCAGATATAAACGTGGAAGTTTATGCCAGAAAAGGAAATGAAGGCCCAGGGCAACAACCAAGTTAACAAAAGTAGTACTGCCAGGAAAGAGTTTTCCATTGATCTTATCATTTTGTTAATGCACCCAGCTTGTAACTGCATCACTCCTCTTGGAAAAATAAAGGTACAACTTGAAAAGAGTGTTTCACTGGGTATTGGAACACTTAGCAAGGAAGATGAAGAGAACACAGACTTAACAAGACTACCAGCATTAACAATGGTGCAGAACATATCTCTGAAGGAGTTTGAATTTAGCTCTGGAATAAACGGATCAGTATTAAAAGAAGGAAGTTAAGAACACCAGTGTACTCTATTTGGCCATCTTAGCTACATATAGGTCAAAAATGCAGTTTTATTTACTGCTGTATCCAACTCAGAGTGCAAACCTGACCTGGAGTTAGGCCGGCACAGTTAGGCCAGCAAAGTTTGGCCAGCACAAGGACCACCGTAAAGTGCATTTGGACCACTCTCAAGTCAGGGAGGATGGCGCAAGTCTGTGTGCTGGCCTCTCTGAGTAGAGTCCGAGAGTGGCCCAAGCATACTTTATGGTGTCCCTTTTGCAGGCCAAACTTTGCTGGCCTAACTGTGCCAGCCTAACTCCAGGTTAAGATTGCATCCTCAGTGCTCTCTATAATTGATACTTCAGTGGCATATAAAATTAGAAATAAAAGGGGGGAAAGTCAATTTTTTTTAATGACACTTTACCTGCAAGGCACAACATGAATGATTGCAGCACGAGCAGTTCCCATAGCAACCTCATTTTCAGTTTCCGAGGTCAAAGGAGGCCCAAGTCCAATATGTAGCGATTAGAACGCAGCTTCTTTTAAATTTTATACAATCTTTAATCTGTAGGGATACAAAGAGAAATATTACAATGAGATGCAGGATGATAGCTCTTTAAAGTCTTTGAGATTTGCTACTGTTTTTCCTTGTGATCTGAAAGAAATTCACACCTGAATAAAAACCCAGAAACTGTTACTTTTAAGTTGCTCAGCAAAAAGGCAGAAACAATATACTTTTGAAGATGTCAGCTAGACCAAAAAAAAAAAAAAAAAAACCCTGTTATGTGTGTGATAAAGGAAAATCCGTATGGAAAGAGTGTTACAATGTGAAGAAAAACCTGGAAGCTCTTGTGATGCGATTTAGAGTGGCCTCCTGTCACCCCACCTCATTCTGCAGCCTTAAACAAGCTAATGTCCCTGCATCAACGTTCACAGCTCACTGAACCAGTAATTATTTTTTAGTTAATTGAGTAATATACCTTGAAGACCTCTAAGTGTTTGCCATTCCCTTCACCCCATTTTCATCCGGAGACCAGGCTGAACTTGCTGGCACTGCAGCAAGCAGAATGGTAACGAAGTCAGGGGACAAATCCCTGTGGAGATGATAAATGCCCTTTCATTTACCAAGTCAGGATTAGCCATTAGAGAGTAGCAAGACATCCCTCTTTGCCCAGGGAGCCAGGGCGCAGCTCATGACCACGCGGCAGCACAGATAGCCTGAGATTAATTGCTGTGCTGTAGCTCAAATCTCTTGCATGACAGTGTGTTGTCTTCCTGGTAGACCTCTGGGACAGCCAGTAAGGAGGGAGTGAGCATGTTGGCAGACCACTTAAACTCTCTTAGCTGTTTGACTGGAGGTAATTTATTTTCAGCAAATCACAACTACATTCTGTGCCCATTTTTAAAGCAATATCCCCACTACTCAGGCTGCAATACAGGAGCGTAAAACTTTCCTTTGTTTATCCATAAACTGTGCTCAATCTAATATAAACTCATTCTGTTCTGTAATCATCTGCACAACAAACGAAAGTTGGAGTTATTTTTTGAGAACTTTTTTTATAAGAGATCACATAATACTGACATTTTTATTTGGAGACAGAGGTATGCAAGAGAATATATAAATCCCTTCAAATTTCCAGGCCAGGCGTTGTTAGATTAAAAATAAATAAGGCCATCTAATCATATGTTCTCATCATTTATTCATCTTTCTGATGTCTGGGAGTTAAGGAACCTTCATGATTGCAAGACAAACTGCATGCCTAATAGAAAGTGAAGTGGTATCATTAGAAGTCCCTGCATGCTTTTGGAAGTTAAAATTGCTCAGATTTTAATAGTCAGGTTCAATGTGCTGAGAAGGCTAAGAATTCTTATCTTCTGATCTGCAGATGCATCTTGAAAGCAGGGAAGACTAATTGCATATATTCCAATATTCTGACACTTATGGTGATTAGGCTGACTGTAGATAAGCAAGAAAATGCTGATCAATTGAATCAAACACCATATTAAGTGAATGATTGCAACATTCATTATTAATTGTAGAAGAAACATGTCTGCTTGGCTGAAAACTATCTTCGGCATCTTTCGAACTGTCCAACAATGTACCAATGCCATAAAGAACTTGCATGGTACAATATATTAAGCTGTTCTAGAGAACAGAACTTTCTATACCAGGGAATTTTCTGTACAATTATACAGTTGATATATCTGTATATCTGTTAAGCAATCCATGTGGAATCCCCCCAGTGAATCCCATCTTGGCCAGGCTTCTAGGGCTGGAGAGGTGCTGGTGTTGATGTCCAACTATATTGAGACTTGGTCCATGTGGCGTCAGGAATAGGTATTTAGTGTGGCGCCAACTGCTGGCCAGGCCTTTGCCCCGGCATAGTCTAATGGGTCTGCTATACCCAGTGGCATGTTTGGAGCAGGTCTCGAATTCCCAGCTGTATAGGCATTTGAATGGGTGTTATCCTATCAGTCTCTCCACTAGAGCAAGATTGGTAGCAGTCGAGGGGTTCATGCGGCCTGAGTTGGACCACTGATCTATCTGGTGGAGAAACCCCCTCCCCAGTATGAGCAGCTGAACAATGGCCTTTTGAACAAATGAGAGGTCTCTGACTCCCATGTTTGGTAAAGTTATGAGCTAGACAGAAGTGGCTGGCTGTTGATGGTGAGTCCTAGAGGTTTGACCACTGTGAAAACAGGATGCGTAAGTGACATTTGGATGCAGGCACTAGGCTTGGCTGCAGCGGCGGTCCTGCTATTATGCCGGGGGAGAGAGAATAGGCTCACACAGGAGGCAGGCCCACACAGCGCCATCTGAAGCCTCCAGAAGGCTATTGAATAATACTTCCAGTTTTCCAACAAAAAACAGAAATATTGTTCAAAAGCCGTCCAAAAGCGTTAGAACCCTTTTGGAGGGCAGCGGGATATCACATGAGCATTCTACCACCAGGTGAGTCGGGGCGGTGGCAGTCAGGGGTGGAAGCCTGTGGTCCTGGCCCCTGGGCAGCAAACTGGGTGGGCAAATTTGACACAGACCAAACTGGAATAGCCAGATCCAAATGGGGAAGCCAATGGTTCTTGCAACTGGGTTCATTTCCCTGGGCTGGATTTCCAACCTGCTGCTAAAGGGGGAAAAAAAACTGGCAGGAGGGTAGGGAAGAGAATATGTTGATCTGTTCATGCTACTTTTTTTGGGGGGGGGGAGGGAATCCTGAGTTCAAGATACTGGTTAAGAATGGGGTCATTTCACTACTTCTGTTGTGAAAATCAGCAATTGAAGAGGTCAAGGGCAGAACAGATCTGGAATAACTGGCTGTCCAGGTATATGATTTTTATGGATGTGGTGTTTCAGATGCAGATGTACCAGACCACAGTGCTCCTGAAATATGTAGACATAATTCACTGGGCTTGTAACTCCTTTCTGAAGCCCACTATTATGAATGACTACGCATCAGTTTTATGTATTATGAATGTATCAATAATATGAATGAGTATGCAGACATTAGACCTATTAACTGTTGCACTATCGCAAATTAATATTCTGGGCATATCTAGTGATGTCACCGGGGAATCTGTCTATCCTACTATTTGGGATTCTTTCCAGCTTGTAGAGCCTGAGGATGTGGACAGGATTATATAGAGTGTGAGACCTGCTGCTTGCCCGCTCGACCCTTGCCCAGCATGGCTAATTAGAGCTGCCCGAGGATTTAGAGCTGGCTGAGTGGACGAGGACAGTGGTGAACTCATCTCTAAGGGAGGGGGAGCTCCCGCCTGCATTGAAGCAGGCGATGGTTTGGCCCCCTCCTGAAGAAACCCTCCCTGGATTCCACTAATTTAAACAACTTTCGGCCAGTCTCGAATATCCCATTTCTGGGCAAGGTGACTGAGCGGGTGGTGGCGTCCCAGCTTCAGAGGGTACTGGAGGAAACGGATTATCTGGACCCATTCCAATCTGGCTTCAGGCCGGGGTTCGGGACGGAGACTGCCTTGGTCGCCTTGGTGGATGACCTTCGCCAGGGGATGGACAGGGGAAGTGCGACCCTGTTAGTCCTGCTGGACCTCTTGGCGGCTTTCGACACCATCGACCATGGTGTCCTTCTGGGTCGGCTGGCCGGGCTGGGGCTTGGAGGCACTGTTTTGAAGTGGTTCCGCTCCTTCCTGGCTGACAGATCCCAGAAAGTGGTGCTGGGGGACGCTTGTTTGGCGCCCCGACCTCTTAGGTTTGGGGTGCCGCAAAGTTCCATCTTATCCTTCATGCTATTTAACATCTACATGAAACCGCTGGGAGAGGTCATCCGGGGGTTTGGAGTAGGGTGCCATCAATATGCTGATGACACTCAACTTTATCTCTCCTTTCCCCCTGATTCTGAGGAGGCGGTTGAGGTCCTGGATCGCTGTCTGGAGGCAGTTGGGGGCTGGATGTGGGCGAACAAGCTGAAATTAAATCCAGATAAGACAGAGGTGCTTTTGGTTCGGAAATCCACAGCTTGGGTATTGGACTATTGCCCTGCTCTGAATGGGGTTGCACTCCCTCTGAAGGAGCAGGTCTGCAGCTTGGGGGTTCTCCTGGATTCACAGCTGCACCTGGATTCCCAGGTGGCGGCAGTGGCCAGGGGAGCCTTTGCTCAGCTTCGGCTAATTCGCCAGCTGCAACCGTACCTGAGCTGTGCGGACCTGGCCACAGTGACCCATGCCCTAGTGACATCTAGATTAGATTATTGCAATGCGCTCTACATGGGGCTGCCTTTGAAGACGGTCCGGAAATTACAACTAGTACAGTGACATGGTTCTGACCCAGGTTTCTCTGTCAGGTGCTACTAGCTACAGAAGAGAAAATGTGGGCCCAAACCATGGCATATTAGGCAAAGACATTCTGTGTACTGTGCCCCGCCTCCAAACAAAAATAATCAAGATGATGATTACTTTGGGGATTCCAGTCATGAACCTTCAAAGTAAGTTTGCCTCTAACATTTTGGTGAGAAGAAATCTAGCCTTCAGTTCTGTTTATGAAGGAACATTTCTCATGGGATAGTATTCAAACCTGTGACCATTTATCTACTGTACTGTCTGAAGTGATGCCGTCCAGGAACAACATGATCACTAAATCTGATGTTTGTGTGAACTAGATTATCCTTTACTTCCTTTGGGTGTTTATAAAGTAATATAATCCAATTTGATACATAGCAATATCAGGAAGCTTAAACATCAGCTTTTAATGTTCTTAAGGTTTAACGTGCCTTATAACAGAGAACTGTGAATCAGAATTTTTTTTAAAGAATCTTGATTTAGATGAGGTTGTAGTAGGATTAATTCATTGTATGAATCTTTAGGAATAGAAGAAAAAAGTGTGGGTTGTACCCATTTGCAGTTGTGCAAAGGGTGGTGTGATTTCCCCCTTTTTCTGCAACTCTCTGTATTACATACTATCCTGTTTCTTAGGGATCTCTGACTTGCAGGACTGAATTCTGGGGGCTACAAGGGTGGTAAAGGAAAGGGGAATCAGTGAAAAAGATACTAGAAAAGTCGCATCAACGAATAAATTATCCAAGCATAATTTCAATTTGGGGACTTAAGGGGTAATATTATTAACAATTCCTATAAACTCATGCCATAATATGGAATCTTGACTTGTTGTGAAGCTATATCATAACATATAGGTTGTGCCTATGCATCTGTGGATTCAACGCAACACAGGTTCCCTGACCATGTTGAGGGATGTTACATACTCTCCAGTCGCAACTGGAGGGTACTCTGAGGCTCGGGGAAGCCATGCATGACTTCAGAGACTTCTCCACACATGACTTGGAGGACACCTCCAAAAGGTACACGGTGGACCACCCTGCAATCCTGTTATCCGTGGATTTTGGTATCCACAGGGGTTCCAGGAATGGAACCTCAAGATGCCATGGTTGCTGTATAAAAAAATTATTATTTAGAAAGTATAATTTATTTATTTATTTATTTTATTTTATTTATACCCCGCCTATTGCCCGAAGGCACTCAAGGCGGCATTTGCAACAATAAAAAATATAAAAACAACATTAAAAACAATTTAAACAATATTAAAATACAATAAAACAAAAAATTAAACAACAAAGTTTAAAACAAGCCATGTGGATCATAAAATATGAGTATAAAAGTATAACCAGCCAGCCAGCCAGCCAGCCAACCTGTCAACAGTTAAAAAGCTTTTTGAAATAAAAAGGTCTTCAGCCCCCGCCGAAAAGTTAACAAAGAGGGTATTATAAGAAGAAAAAAAAAATTACAATCTTGTTCAAGGAATTATAATGATGCCAAACATTTAAAAAACAGCATTTATTGATTTCAACAGCAAAAAAAACTATAGTAAAAATAACTCTGAGAAATGAAAAAATGAGATAAATATGATTTGAATCTCATGCTATTTCCTTGGAAAAGACCACACATTTGTGCTGATGCTTTTCTAACCTTACTTTTTGGCAATTCCATCCATCTGTGGCAAATTGTTTTGAACGGCACCTTTGTTTGTAATTGGATTTTGATAGAGGAAGTTGACTGTAAGAACCTGGAGCGTGATAAGGCACTGGGAGAAGCTATATGGACAGATTTGGGGAGGGAAAGTATTTAGAGACTCTGTTTCAGAGGCTCTGAGCAAATGCAATACATGGTCGTGGATACTTGGAATCTCTGGAAAATAGTTAAAAAACCTTTAAGTTACTAGGAATAGTAAGTCATAATGTATGAAAAGAGCAATTCAATTTCCCCCATCCCATCCTAAAGGAAAACGATACTTTCTGCCACTAAAATGTTTGCATAGCACACAGTTTTATCTTTGACCTGACTACTAAAGTATGCTATAAAGTACACGCTGAAGCAAAATGTCTCAGACACTTATCAAGACACAAGAAAAAAAGAACAAGGTTCTTAGCAGTTGTCTCACGTTTTTTTTTTTTCCTGCCCACTGGTAAGCTAGTGTGCCAATTCTGCTA
>JAJKFI010025982.1:0-19727 GCA_029204185.1 Lerista edwardsae | reverse complement strand
GAGAGAGAGAGAGAGAGAGAGAGAGAGAGAGAGAGAGAGAGAGAGAGTAGGAGGGGACTATTCCAAAGGAGGTGGAGCTTCCTGCTTTACCAAACTGAAATTTAAAAACACAAGTTCTCTCCGGTGGATGGGGACATCACCTCAGGCTGTAACAAAGGTTGGTATCAGGGCTAATTATAGCAACTCTTAGGGGTTACTGGGATCATACATAATCTGCTGATAACGGGGAACAGCAGCCTTTAGATGTTAATGGGAATAATGTCTTAAATATTACTTGAATTGCAGCAATATACAGATCTTGTCTTCTGCAAGTGTAAGGTCCTTGCTCACTGCGCACATTTGACAAGAATGGGCTGAGAAAGCAGGAGATAAATAATTGCCTTTTGATCTGCACAAGGAGGTTGTAAGGCATGCGGTAAATTCAAGGGAGCCAAGAGTGAAAACGCAAGTGGGGGGAAAGAGGAAGGAAAATAAGCTGAATTTCAGTCAGATGAAAGAGGTTTGCAGACAAGATCTGGACATGAAGGCGGGTGGAGCGCAGTGTGATCGGCTTTGAGTTGCAGTGCCGGAGGCATTTCTCTTCTGGAATTTAATGCAATTTCCTTGCACATGGCATGCCAGGGTTGGGAGAAGATCACTGTTGGGTTCCTTGTTTCAATAGAAGAAAGTCATTTCTGGGGCTGGAGTGGGGGTGTTGTGTTTTCAGTGGCAATGCACTATATGCGTTTCAGATGTGGAGGGCTATGCATTCAAAATAATTTCTCACCACCATCACCCCCAGCAGGTTCAATGATCCTATGTATCAGTTGCATTTTGTTTAATATACGGTATTACAAGACCAGGATGTTTATTTGTCACCTGTTTTCTTAGTAAGAATATTTATATCCTGCTTTTACAGAATTTTTCAAAGCCGTTGACATAGCAAAAGGGATTGGAGAATGATTCCTTGTCCCAAAGAAACAACCTAAAAAAAATACTAGGGAGACCCCACCCAACAGCCACCCTGTGTTGGGATCAGTAAGGATAGATTCAATATTGGTACAACTAATTAAAAGACTGGGAGGAAGAACGTCTTCCACAGCCCTGCATTTTTGTTCAAAACCACTTGGAATGTCTTGTACTGCAAACAGAAGAAACACACGGTTTTCTATCTCGCTCCAAGCAGCGTCATGTGTGTTCCGATGATACAAGAATGGAACATGTGCTGTTAAAGTGATAGCACCTTATCAGGCAACATGCCTCTGTTTTGGATGGGAGGCATGACTACTTGCAAAGATTGTGCTGCTGTTATTTGCCATTAAGGATGTAGGCTGTGGATTGCACAATACATCTTTGTGGTCTTGGCCACAGGACTTCTCCCTTTAGAAATTAAATACTGGAGGCACCTGTTTTCTGTTCTGTTATTTACTGGCCATCACCATTTAACTACACAAAACTAGTGTGGCTGTGTGCATAGAGCAATCTAATGCATGTAAAGGCAGAAGCTTTTGTACCTAATTAATCACTGGAGGCTAATCTTCGAAGAAGCCATTCATTTCCACGGTGGCAATTGTGAGAATGTTTCAAGGTGGTAGTTGTGATAACTTAAGGATTTGTTTCCTGCCCTGCAGGAGATCTTGGGGGGTAGGGATGTGCTCACTATTAAAGTATGCTCCTGCTAGAAAGATGTGCTTGATCTATGCTCTGCACTTCTCACATAAGCGAGCCCCAGTTAACATTTAGGCTACAATAAGACAATTTTGTGGGTGTGAGTGGCCTGACCACTGTGAGTGAGTGGTCAGGCACTTTGCAGAAAGCTGTTAATGTTTCTTAGCAATTGCAGATGTTTTCTGACTAGGCAATTCATTTACAGGTTTCGGGCAAAGACCAGTGCCCAGAAGGTTAGCTATAGCAATTTCCAGTTGGACTGGGCAGAGAATGCACTGATAGTCTGAATTTTCCAGTGTAGAGGGCTGCCTAAATCTCTCTCTCTCTCTCTCTGTATGAAAATCAATATACTGTACACTACATTGTCAGAATGGCATGAAACTATGACTAAATATGTAGAGTAGTAAGCAATTTTTTTAGTGCTTTTATGCACGTGCTGTTTAACATTGGGTGATGATTCTAATATGTATGATTAACTGTTAGAGCGGAGCTGGGTAGTATTTATCCCGGGTTGAATCTTCTGGATGAGGGACTGAAGGCGCAATCCTAACTTGGTGCTGCGCCGGTGCTGCGCTCTTGCGCCGGACCAGTGCTGTCGCAAACATGCCATAAGGTGCATCTGCATCGTGGATTCGGTTGCTGGGCTGGTGCAAGCAGCAGCGCCAGCCTACAGGTGCTACCGCACCTGTCAGCTGCACTGGTTGAGCGCCGTCTTAGCTCTGCCAGCGCAGGGCTGCACCAAGGGCATGCCAGAGGCAGGCAGGACATGTAATGGAGCGGCGCAGGGAGTGGAGATGGGACATGGCTGTTGGGCTGTATCCAAACCCCCGTCCCTGGGCTGGGTGGCCCGATTCGGGCTGCTCCTGGCCACGTGGACTTACGCCTGCTCTTTTGTCAGCACAGATCTGAGCAGCCCCATAGGGCTGGCTGGGGCTTACCCCAGGGCAAGGGGAAAATATTTGTCGTTATTCCTAACGTCGATAGGAAGCAGCGCAGGTGAGCTGGCCTGACTATTCCAGCGCATGTTAGGATTGCACTGTCATTGTGTTAATTAAAATGCAAGAAATGTATTTACTGTCCCAAAGACCTTAAATCGATACTGAATATTTCACAGAAGTGCAAGCTAGGAATTTAAATTCACAAATTTTTCAGCTACCGTGCCACATTTGGACCCCTAATTAATCCTAAGTTGCAGCAGATCTCTTTATTTGAAGCCTAGTTCATCACTGAAAAGATCTCTTGTCTCATTTAAATTCCAGCTTGTCTTCCACAATTACCTTTCAGCATTTCTGATTTATTGTGGATTTTGTTCATGTCTTGACAACAAGTGCAGCACAAACATGTAGAACAGGAAATTCTCTTTTGAACGGTGATATGTTTACTGAATGATGATCACATAGCAACATCTAATCCATCCATTTTTGTGAACAATGGGGAAAATTGGCGTGGCCTCAGCAAAGCTTAGATCAAGTTTTCACCAAGCTTTCAAACATTAATACCTGAGTAATTGCCATAGAAATTGTTCACTTAGTTCATTGTAACTTTTAAACTGTTGTTCTGTTTCTCAAGGGAACCACCTTTGTATCAGGTATTGCCATAAAAGCAATATATTTGAGGAGGTTCTATATAGTTCCTGACCTGTTTGGATAGCTATTGTCAGCTAAGCCATAATGTTTTAGTAGCTTTTATACATTGAGTTGGCCCTGAGAATGTAAAGAATATTTATATATATGAAGGCTTGTTTTATTATGTAATTATAGTTCTATGACAATATAAAAAAAGCCCTGCTGGATCAGGTCAAAGGCCCGTGTATTCCAGCATCCTGCTTTCCAAAGTTGCCAACCAGCTAACTCTAGTAAGCCCACCAGCAGGTGACAAGGACATACTTTTCTCCCATAATTGGTCTTCTGCAAATGGTATTCAGAATTATGCAGGCACTGAACTCAGAGGTAATAAATAGCCATCGTCACTAAGGGCCATTGTTAGACCTGCCCTCCATGCATTTGCCCAATCTCCTTTTCAAGCCATCCAAGCTAGTGGCCATCACCACATCTGGTGGCAACAAATTCTACAAACTAAGTATGGGCTGTGTGAGGAAACGCCTCTTTTTCCTCTATGTGAGGAAATCCCAGACTGGTGAGAGAGGGATGATATGTTCGTTTCATGCTTTCAAAATTGCTCATTTGTGTTTAATAAAGTAGCCCAGGTTTGCCCTAACCATAGTCTGGTGTCTTCTTTGGGGTGGGAGTGGGGGGTAAATTCTGAGCTTCCTCAGAATGCCAGATGCAGGGTAGTAGTAGCAAGATACAAGTATCAGGTTGTTTTGTGTGCTCCCTGAGGCATCTGGTGGGCTGCTGCGAGTTTCAGGAAGCTGAACTAGATGGGCACTTGGCCTGATCCAACAGGGTTCTTCTTATGTTCTTCTGTTTTTGTCCATCCTAAGAGTACAATCAGTGATGTCATTCAGGGGGAACGGACCAGAATGGGCGTTCCGGATCCTAACGGGCTCCGTGGCTGGTTCTGGGTTCCCGACAAGTGCCAATCAAACGTGAGTTCCTGTTCCTAAATCATTTGAATGACACCACTGAGTACAATCCTAACCTGGAGTTAAGCCGGCACAGTTAGGCCAGCAATGTTTGGCTGGTACAAGGGTCATCGTAAAAATGACCACTCTCAGAGAGGCCAGCACACAGACGTGTGCCATCCTCCCTGACTCCGAGAGTGGTCCAAATGCACTTTATGATGGCTCTTGTGCCAGCCAAACTTTGGTGGTTTAACTATGTCGGCCTAACTCCAGATTAAGATTGCGCTCTAAATCCTTGTGAGAGATGGAAAAACGTCTCTCACTCTCTCCTCTCTACTATATATAATTCTGCCAGTGCAGGCCTGTGCCAAGGGTGTACCAGAGGCAGGCAGGAGGTGTAACAGGGTGGAGGGAAGGCAAACCCATGGGTGGAGAGGGGGGTGGAGAAGGGACACAGCTGTTAGGCCACATCCAAACCCCCATCCCTGGGCTGGGCGGCCCCAATTCAGGCTGCTCCTGGCTGCGTGGACTTGCACCTGCTATTTTGTGGGCACAGATCTGAGCAGCCCTATTGGACTGTGTGCGGCTTTCCACAGGGCAAGGATACATTAGTCCTTGGTTAGGATGCAGCACAGTTTAGCCAGCCGGCCTGCTCCAGCGCAGGTTAGGATTGCGCTCTGAATCATCTGATTTCTGCTACTAAGAGTGCAATCCTAACCTGAGTTAGTTCCGGCGCAATTAGGCCAGCAAAGTTTGACAAGCACAAGAGACACCATAAAGCATGTTTGGACCACTCTCAGTCTGAGTGTGCCATCCTCCCTGACGCTGAGAGTGGTCCAAACGAGCTTTACGGTGGCCCTTGTGCCAGTCAAACTTTGCTGGTTTAACTGTGCCGGCATAACTCCAGGTTAGGATTACGCTCTAACTTTGAGCCAAAGTTGGTGCCCTTATTATAAATAGTTATGACCCTACCTGCCAATCAAAGAACATGGACATCTCATGAACAACACCAATCTTCCCAGTAACTCCTACAAACGATTGATCTTAGTTTGAGATTATAGTTGGCCCACATCTTATACCTGTCAGAGTGAATTCAGTTTCACACAGTCAACAAACAACCCTCCCTCCTCCCAAACCAGCAGTTCAACCAATGGAGGCTATTCTGCCCACAGTTGTACTTACTAAATACATGCTTTGGAGGGAGCCTGGGCCTGGAGGAAGACACATTCATTAGACACATTCATGATGTGCAGGCAGGGCCAGCCATAAGCCAATGTGACCAATGTCGTCACATTGGGCCCTGCACCAGTGCAGCAAGCATATCACCTGCTGCTACAGCTGGGATCTCTATGGTCTTTAAATCAGTCAGGCAAGCAGAGCAGTTTTACCGCGGGCCCTCCCACCTGCCCCTGCTTCGGAATGGCCCAAAATTGGTATTCTGGAAGCAGTTGGCAGTAACATCATCACCATGTCACCACCAACTATTTCCAGGTGCTGCGCTTTGTGTGTGGCACCACCAATGCTCTTCTTGGTGAGTGGGGGCCCCGCAGGAATGCTCCGCACTGGGCTCCACTGCTCCCAGGACCAGCCCTGTGTATAGGGCAATCATTAGCTATTAGTCATGTTAGCTAAATGGCATCACCAGATCCAGAGGCGATATTACCAGTGGAAGACCAGCTGCTAGGGAGCAACAGCAAGGGAAGATTGTTGCCCTCAAGACTTGGGCTGTCATCTTTTTGGAAGCATCTGGCCACAGGAAAGAGGAGCTAAACTACATGGGCCTTTTGAGTGTCCAGCTCGGCACCTGTAATCAAGTGCCTTCAAGAATGTAATCAAGCTCTTCAACCAAGGTCATCTAAATCTCCTTGATTAAATGTATTCCATTAATTTTTTTAATGTGATTTATTTCAAATTTTCTGTATTTTTTTCTCTATGGCATTATATTAATCAGGAGACCATCTGCTCGGAAGCATGTCTGTGAAACCCAAACTTACCTACTTTAATGGCAGAGGGCGAATGGAATCCGTTCGGTGGCTCCTTGCATCAGCTGGACAGGAAGTAAGTTGGAAAAGGCACCTGAGTGATAATGTAATCAGTGTTCTTGTTGGCTCTCAGCTTTGAAGCAGAGATTTTCCAACTCACATATCATATTCTGAACTGTATAACTACATCAGCTCCATGCAATATCCATTTGCAATGAAAAGAACTTGCATTAACTATAATTTAAAAAATATAATCCCCTCATCTTTTTTTCCCCTCATCCAGTTTGAAGAAACATTTGTGGAAACGAGAGAGCAGTATCTGAAATTAATCAAAGGTAAATCCAGAGATCAGTTTTTATTGGCACTGTCTTATACCTAAGATCAGTTTTCAGTGTAGTTAAACCCCTGTGAGAATGAACTACATTGAATCCAGTTTTTAGGCAGTTTTTATAAGCGTTCTTGCTTACTCAGTTTTGTCAATTATCAGTGAAATTACACTTGATCAGAGTAGTGGAGTATTTGCAATGAGCTGGAAGATTGCATCCTGTGGGTATATATATAATTAATGCCATTTCCAGGAAAAAAAATATACTTTTTGTATTTTGTAGAACTTTGGGCAGCATCAAACCTTCAGCTTTGACACATAAATGTATCGTGTGTGTGTGTGTGTGTGTGTGTGTGTGTGTGTGTGTGTGAGAGAGAGAGAGAGAGAGAGAGAGAGAGAGAGAGAGAGAGAGAGAGATGGAATATTTACAAGTTGGGATCTGTTGTTGCATCAACCCCTGACAGCCTCATGTAGGAAGCTGGAATAGATGGGCCTTTGGCCGGTCCAGCAGGGCTCTTCTTCTGTTTTTATTGTGATCATATAGCATCATAAACCACTGCTGAATCCATTTGGATTAAAGAACAGGATGCTCAAAAATGTTGCATGTGCTGTTCAGTGTAGAGTCACGCTTGTCATCTCTCTCAACCTTTTGCCTATATTCCTGGGGTGTTTTTTTTTTTTTAAATGAAAAATGATGATTCAGGTTTCTAAGAAGCAGTGCTGGTCCTAGACTGCCTAGCACTTGAGCTTGCATGCCACGCCCCACCCACCTCATGTGGATGAGGGCAAAAGGAAGGGTGGGGCGTGGCATGCACCCTGGGAAGAGGGTGCAGGGAAAAAAACCCATAGTGAAAGGGTAAATGCTCTCACTAGGTTTTCGGGCAGGCATGCCCAGACCACCAGCACTAGGCCCACTTATACAAATTATAAGTGGATACAAGTTAAGGAAGCCACACCCAGGATGACTCATCTGCCACGGGTTCCGCCCTAGGCTTGGCCTTTCCCCCCTGGCATCCCAGCTGTCCTGATTTGGTGAAGTTCAGTGTGAGATGAAGGATCAAAGCCCCCATTGAGAATTACTGGAAGGTGAAGCTGAGAGATTAATGCTGGACTATGCTCTCTCTGGGTGTGTTACAAGAAAGCCTCCCTGAAGCATATTCCTACCATTGTGTGGTCCTCCAAGCAAAGAAATCTCCCATCACCCTTTTTGAAGTGGGCCTTTCCTCTGGGATGAGGCAGAAGGGGCGGGGGCAGCAGCGACAGGGCCTGCCACTGCTGCCCTGTAGCTTTCCGATGATTTGCACTTCAGCCAGAAAGAGACATATCGCTGAACCATGAAGCTGGATCAAGGCCACATTCTTAGTCAAACTGAAAATGGGTGGAGAGTCATTGCTTCCCACAGTGTACGTACAGATTTCTTTTGTCCCATGGTTGCCTCAGATCGAATGGGTTTTGCTGGCTTTTGAAACAATAAAAAGAACCTGCCAAACCTGTTCACAGGTTTGATTAAAGTGGAGTGATTCTACATGCAAGCGCCAAGACACCTCTTTCAAATCAGTTTCAGTTCTCTGAGAGATCAAAGGTGTTTTCAGATGTCATGAAAAACTCTTCTTCATCATCTTCTTCCCTATACCTACAATGCAAATATAAAAACTGCAATGGGAGAAATGTGTGCCCAGCTTTGTTTATTTATCCATCCAGGGACTTTTCTTTCACATTTCTCAATTCACAAATGTCCCCCAAAATGGGCTACAACATACTCAAAAAATACAAAAACACAAACAAACAAAATAAAACCAGAATCATTCAAACCATATATTAAAAACCTGAACTGAGGATTTAAAAACCCATTGGAAGTTCAGCTGTTTAGATTTTTTTTCAAAAAAAAAAAATTTGTCTTTTAAAAAATCTTCTTATGTTATCTTCTTTGGCTTTGTGCCCTATTACATTGTCAATATTAATTTATATGTACAAAGAATATGATAGACCACTGGAAGTACTTGTAAATAGCCTTATAACCAGTAGTGTCAGCCTACCGGTATGCTGGGCGGGTCTGCTCGGTCGCTGGGCGGGTCTGCTCGGTGATCGGCAGCGTGCTCGCTGCGTTCCATTGCGTAATGGCGAAAGCCCACCCGCTGCAGCAGTTTTCTACCAAATATGTAACCTATGGTGCAAAGATCATTCTACTTTGTTGCATGCTTATCCTTTAGACCAGTGGTTCCCAACGTGGGGCACATGCCCCACAGGGGGGCAATTTGATTTTTAAGGGGGGCAATTCGAGAATGAGCTATTAACAGTGACCTATGTAAGATATATTGATAAAGTGGATTTGCTGAAGAAATGTTATTCTGCAAATCATTAGAGAGCACCACAACTGCTACTGATATATATAAGCTAAAAAATGATTTAGATGTCAATAATATATAATGGGAAACATAACATCTTGTGCTGCAGCTGGTGCTCCTGTTATGATGGGCAAGAAAAATCGACAGGATATCACTAAATAAAGAGACTGGAGACTCAAGCTGACTAAATTGGTGCCTAATATAAAGGGTGCAATCCTAAATTTAGGATGGCATAAACTAAGCCAGTAAAGTTTGGCCAGCACAAGGGCCACCATAAAATATATTTGGACCACTCTCGGAGGCCAGAACACAGACATGAGCCATCTTCCCTGACTCCGAGTAGTCCAAACACACTTTATGGTGGCCCTTCTGCTGGCTAAACTTTGCTGGTTTAGCTTATGCCGGCCTAACAGTTTAGGATTGAGCCCATAATCTCTCTACAGCAGGCATCAAGCACAAGGATCTCACTAACTCTAGTCTACTTATCAAAGTATTACAGAAAAAGCTTTCATTAAAATTATTTTATATTTCTGCATTTCAGTATTATATGTTTTGAAACTTTATTTGCTGTTTTTATATCACTTCATATAACAACAACAACAACAACAACAACAACAACAACAATTTCCTAGTGATTTCTTTCTCAATACTTCAACTGTCCTTTTGTTCTTTTATTTTTCTCTTTCATGGATGCCATGCTCTTTGGAACCTTGTTTAAACCAAGTTAATGGCCTTTTAGGCTTCCTCCACGTGAACAGGAGTTCACATTTTGAATAATAAGAATTTTATGTCACCCCGGGGTGGGGGGCATCAGGATTTTAAAGATGCTTAGCTGGGGAATGGCCAAAAAAAGTTTGGGGACCACTGCTTTAGGCAGTGGTTCCCAAACTGTGGGTTGGACCCACCAGTGAGTTGCGAGCCAATTTCAGGTGGTTTGCAAAGCACCTAGGGCAGCCATATTGAAAATATGGGAGGATGGGATGCTGGAAAGGGGGAGGGTTTTTCAAGGGTTTTGCTTGTGTCAAGGTTGTAAATGGGCTTTTTTTTCCTTTCTGATTCAATTTGCTATTAGGAAATGGCTGAAAAATAACCCAACTTATTGCTGCCTTCTCAGGAAAGCAGCAGGCTCTGCCATCACAATGACAACGCTTCCGGCAATCACATCACTTCTAGTGGGTCCCAGACAGAAAAAAAGTGCCACCTAGTGCAGCGGTGTTATGCTGCCGGAACGCTGGGCGGGACATCCGGGTGATCGACAGCCCGCCCACCTGTCGCGTTCCGGAGTGTTACGCCATTTGCGTAACCAATTACGCCACTTGCGTACGTTACGCAAACGGCGTAACGCTGCGGAACATGATGGGCAGGCCGTCGATCACCTGGATGTCCCACCCAGCGTTCCGGCAGCATAACACCGCTGACCTAGTGTTAAAATGTTTGTGAACCACTGCTTTAGACATTGTGTCAGTTCAATTATGCCCCTAAAGCAGCCCTTTTTACTGTAATAGGAATAACTTGAATGAATTGCAGATTACAGGATTGCCTTTCAGGAGTGTGTGTTTATTTTAAATAATTTCTCTTGGTATATTACTGCCTTTCATGTGGTGGGTGAAAGCATGGCTCCAGGCTTTGTCATTTGCTTGATCCAAGTTCGTAGAAATCTGTCCACATCACAGGGTGTGGTTGATTGCAGGAATGCAATCTACTTGAAACCTCCATGTGGGAGGTTTCAAGTAGAATTTAAAATGAGGCTGAATGTTTTGTAAATTGTAATGTGTGCAACTACATGTTTTGAGCTACCCCTGCTTGTGACCAGGAGCTGTTTCGGTGAGACATACAGGCAAGGAGAGCAGAGTGCTAAGCAGAGTCAGCCCACCCATGACATCAATTGAAAGGCTCACATCAAGCATCAAGTTGGAAGGGAGTTGCAGATTGATTAGAGGTGTTCTGCAGCTTCGACCTGCTCTCTCCCAGCGCTGTTTCACCCCCATCCCTCCACCCTCACCTCCACCCCAGGCATCAGGTCTCATTCTATGAATGTATGGTGTGTCACCTTTTGCAACAGCCATACAGCACGCTGCACCACCAGAATTCGAGTTCCAGCAGCATGTTGTTGTTCAGTCGCTAAGTCGTGTCCGACTCCTCGTGACCCCATGGACCACAGCACGCCAGGCCTCCCTGTCCTCCACTAGCTTCCAGAGTTCGCCCAACTTCACGTTCATTGCTTCGGTGACACTATCTAACCATCTCATCCTCTGCCACCCCCTTCTCCTTTTGCCTTCAATCTTTCCCAGCATGAGGGTCTTTTCTAAAGAGTCCTCTCTTCTCATGAGGTGGCCAAAGTATTTGAGCTTCAGCTTCAGTATTTGTCTTTCCAGGGAGCGATCAGGCTTGACTTCCTGTAGGATGGACCGATTGGACCTCCTTGCAGTCCAGGGGACTCTCAAGAGTCTTCTCCAACACCATAATTCAAAAGCATCTATTCTTTGGCACTCCGCCTTCCTTATGGTCCAGCTCTCACAGCTATACATGACTACTGGGGAAACCATAGCTTTGACTGGGAAAACCATAGTTTTGACTATGCGAACCTTTGTTGGCAGCTTTTTATTAAGTTGTCCAAGTTCTCCATAACTTTCCTCCCAAAAGCAAACATCTTTTAATTTCATGGCTGCAATCACTGTCTGCGGTGATCTTGGAGCCCAGGAAAATAAACTCTGACACTGCTTCCATGTCTTCCCCTTCTATTTTCCAGGAAGTGATGGGAGTGGTTGCCATGATCTTAGTTTTTTTTAATGTTGAGCTTCAAGCCAATTTTGGCACTTTCCTCTTTCACCCTCATCAGAAGGTTCTTTAGGTCTTCCTCACTTTCTGCCATTAGAGTGGTATCATCTGCATATCTGAGGTTGTTGATATTTCTCCCAGCAATCTTGATTCCAGCTTGTGAATCATCCAGCCCTGGCTTCCTCATGATGTACTCTGCATATAAATTAAATAAGCAGGTTGACAGTATACAGCCTCCTCCTCCTCCTCCTAGCATAAGGAAGTGCACAAGAGCAATCTGGAGTGCTGGCAGCATCCTCTGCCCTTCTTGTTTATCTTTAAAAGTGTGGCATCAGGAAAGCCAAATCATTGGTCCATCTAGCTCAGAATTCTTGGCTAGACTACATCGACTGGCATTGGCTTTCAAGGTTTTCAGACATGGATTCCCTGCCATGCCTGGAGATCCCAAGGATGAGACCTTGTTATTTCACATTTACATGAAACCTCTGGGAGAGATCATCAGGGGGTTTGGAGTTGACTCTTCAATATGCGGATGACACCTAGCTCTATCGCTCTATGTCATCTAATGCTAGGGATGTTGTGAAACCCTTAACCAACATCTGGGATCAGTGAGGGACTAGATAAGGGGAAAAAATAACCCTAAATCCCACCCGGGCCAGTGCATTAATAGGATTGCACCCTAATTCTCTTAAACACATTTTACTAATTCTATAAAAGATCAAATCACAATATATGACTAGTCAATAACTTGTGTTTTCCTTTGTTCTGCTTTTTTTTCTAAAGATGGGAAGCTGCTGTTCGACCAAATTCCACTAGTGGAGATGGATGGACTGAAGTTGGTCCAGACCAAGGCCATTCTCAACTACCTAGCAGGGAAATACAATCTTTATGGGAAAGACCTGAAAGAGAGAGCACAGTACTGTATCAATCAAACATCATAATCAACTTTACTATATTGAATAGCTTTATTAAAATAATTGGTGACCATTATGGCAATGAAAGCTGCACCCAAATTTGCATTTACTGTGGAAGGAAAATAGCTGTCAATAGCCAAGGGAAAAATATTGGGGAACATTTTGTTTTAGTTTGGTGGAATAGTCCTAACATTCTCGTTCCTAGTATTTGTATATGAACATTATTGCACATCTTACATAGTGTTTATGCTCTCTTTACATCTAAATGGAGAAAAGTTACAGGGGTAGCATTTCTGGATGTAGCCTCCTAACAGTGTCCATGTAATATTTAGGTTCATTACAAAGATACCTTGTTACTTTGATACATTGTAATAGATACTTTGTTAGCTAAATGCTGAATAAATTGCCATTTAAAAGGTTGATTTTTCCTCCCTGTCCACACAGAATTGACATGTACACTGGTGGGACAATGGATCTGATGGATATGTTTCTGCTCTACCCTTTCTCTGATCAAAAGGAGAAGCAACTTGCAAATATCATTGAGAAGGCCACAACCAGATACCTTCCAGTCTATGAAAAGGTATGTCACCAATGTGTTCTGCTGGCAGCTCTGCAATTATTTCAGGTAATGGACATTTAGATAGGATGCACATTTTAATTAGCTCATTAAAAAACATAAACATAAAAAACTCTAGCGATTTTTGAAAGTGGAGACACAGGGATTTCAAACTGAATCAGCAAACGTTAAGAACCAACTACAAAAAAAAAACTAAGGCTAAGCTCACCGTGACCTTAAAAGTTATGATTAAAGATGCCTTGGCACTGGAAAGATGTTTTGAATGTGTGGGGGAAGGTCTGCACTATGGATGCCCTCCTGACCTGTGGAGCACTGGTCTACCCGTGGCTGGTCCTAATGGGTAGATCTGGGCTCCGCTGTTGTTCCTAATGGGAGCCCAGGTCTACCTGCGGCTGGTCCCAGTGGGAGCACAGGTCTACCCACAGCCTGTCCTAATGGGTAGACCTGGGCTCCCATGAGGGCGCACTTCTATTGGGTGCCCCGGGCGCCATTTTGACAAGGTCCGCCCCTGTATGTAGGTCTACTCTGAGTAGGACCAGTGGTCTACTTGAGAGTAGGAACCCAAGTAAAACTGAGAAGAAGACTCAACCAAGGAAGGGAAGCACTGTTTAGTGTTTTTGATCATTGTAGTGTTTAGTCCTTACTGTTTTAAACTAGAAACAAGATTTAAACTAAACTTTAAACTAGATTCAAACAAGAATTTAAACCAGAAACATGATTTAACCTCAGTGTTTATGCTGGCGCCCTTTACAATCGCACGGATGCTGGCGCTGGATCTGTGAGATCCCCTCCTTCAATTATCTCTCCACATTATTTTATTGATAAACTGCGATGTCTGAGCTTCGTTATTGGTTTCTGAAACATTTTATTTTAGAAAATATTCAAAACTTCAAAACTTTGTGAAGCAATGGGCAGAAAAAATAACATACATGCTGGCATTGGATCTGTGAGATCCAGTGCCATTTTCCATTATAGGACAACACAAAAAGAAATTCCTTTCAATGTAAATGGCGTTTGTTATGTAACGTGGAGAACACATGGACAAATCCAAAATGCGGTAACATAACACACAAATATACATCAGAATGAGGAAAAATGAATGAATCAAAAATACTCACGGGAATGCTGGCGTGGTATCTGAGAGATCCAGAGGCCTCCCAGCAACAATACGTTAGTGCTGCGAAGGTCAAAACACTACTGTCAGCTGCGGCTTCCCGAGTCAGGAGGATAGAAGAGAGGGGAGCCCCACCACTCGCAGGGCTGGAGGGGGGCACAAAAAAACTACCTCGTGGATCTGAGAGATCAAGTGCCAGCATCGGAGTGTTAAGCCTCAGCGTTTAAGGGAGAATATTAAGGGCAGTGGGGAGCTTGCTAGTTAGGAAGTGGCTCATCCAGCATTTTCAGAAGGTGCATTGTTCTGTTAATCTTGTGAGCCGAATTCCATTAGGCAACCTCTATTGTCTCCTAGTCTTCAAGTCCCCAGGGGTGGGACCAGCCCTTTTCAAGCAGCCAGAAAGGAAGGGGAGGGGCTAGGTAAGAGTACATAGCAGCACACTTTAGCGAGTGCCTTCACAAGCAGCGAGTGCTGTCCATGATGAAATGCAGTGTCTGTGACAAAGTGCCTGGTGAGACATATGAGTTCAGCAGCAGGGCAAGGAAGGCAGTTAGAATGTTAGAACTTAAAAACAAACATAGCCATGCAGTCAGCCAGCCAGCAGGTGGGTGGGGGCTATCCAGTGTTTTGCACAGAGTGCCACATGTATGATTATATGCCTCTGGGGCATAAGTCATGGGTGTGTCCTCGATGCAAGGAGCTCCAGGAACTCAGGGAGCGGGTCTGCTCCCTAGAGGCCTTGGTTGAGGACCTGGAGAAGCAGAAGCAGGCAGAGAGGGATCATGATGAGACTTCCGGAGACTTGCAGGCTTTCTCCCACCCTCAGAGAGGGTGCCAGGATAAGACGTCTCAGGGCTGGAGGATGACAGCCTGGAACAGAGGGAAACAGTGGGGACCCAGTGACAAGCCCACATCCAATTGCACTACAGATGCTCCTTGGTGGGAGGGGGGATGTGGGCTCCTTGTAGTGGGTGACTGTATAGTTAAGAACATAGAGAGGGGGGGGGGGGTCTGTGATGGATATGAGGATCACATGGTGACTTGCCTGCCTGGTGCAAAGGTTGCAGACATCACATCTCATCTAGATAGGCTGGTAAAGAGTGCTGCGGAGGAGGTATCGTATCGGCTGTGGTGCATGTTGGCACCAACGATGTGGGAAAATGTAGCCGGGAGGTCCTGGAAGCTAAATTTAAGTTGCTAGGCAGGAAGCTGAAGGCCAGGACCCCTAAGGTAGTGTTCTCAGAAGTGCTACCTGTTCCACACACAGGGCCAGCTAGGCAAGCAGAGCTCAGGGGTCTCAATGCGTGGATGAGACGGTGGTGTCAGGAGGAGGGGTTTAGATTCATTAGGCACTGGGGAACGTGCACTGGGACAAGCCAGGCCTGTACAAGAAGGACGGGCTTCACCTGAACCAGAATGGAACCAGACTGCTGGTGCATAACATTAAAAAGGTGGCAGAGCAGCTTTTAAACTGACTTCCGGGGGAAAGCTGACAGGAGCCAAGCGGCGTCCAGTTTGGAACTCCTCATCCCTATGGGAGGAGGAGGGTGGAGGAGTACCACAGCGTAATGTCGGAGTACAAAATAGGAACTGCAGGCGGGAATGTAAGTGACAGTTGGTCAAGTAGAAAACGAGGCAAGGTGAATGGATCAAATAAGAGTCCCTACTTAGGGAACCCCCTGTATAGGTGTTATTATGCAAATGCCCAAAGTCTCTGAGCAGAGATGGGGGAACTGGAATGTTTGGTGGCTAGGGAAAACATTGTTATAGTGGGCTTAATGGAAACCTGGTGGAATGCAGAGAACCAGGGGAATACTGCAATCCCAGGCTATAAACTCTATAGGAGGGACAGGGAAGGACGTGTTGGCGGTGGGGTGGCCATCTATGTCAGAGAAGGGATAGAATCCAGCAGAGTAGAAATTGAAGGTGGGCCTGACTCCACCATAGAGTCACTGTGGGTTAAACTCCCAGGTTAAATAAGCGATGTAATAGTGGGGGTGTGCTATTGTCCTCCGGATCAAAAACTTGAAGGGGACCTTGAAATGAGGAAACATATCAGGGGGGTGACCAAGAAAGACAGGGTTCTAATCATGGGGGACTTCAATTATCCTCATATCGACTGGGTCAACTGCTGCTCTGGTCAAGAAAGAGAGACCAGATTCCTTGACATGCTGAATGACTGTGCCTTAGAGCAGCTAGTCATGGAGCCCACCAGAGGACAGGTGACTCTGGATTTAATATTGTGTGGTACTCGGGACCTAGTCAGGGATGTAAGTGTTACTGAGCCATTGGGGAACAGTGACCATGCTGCGATTGGTTTTGCCATGCATGTCCAGGAAAGAGGGCAGAGCAAATCTGACACAAAAGCCCTTGACTTTCGAAAGCCAAATTTCCCTCAAATGAGGAGGCTAGTTAGAAAGAAACTGAAAGGGAAGGTAAAAAGAGTCCAGTCCCTCAAGGCTGCATGGAGGCTGTTTAAAATAACAGTAGTAGAGGCCCAGCAAAAGTGTATACCACAAAGAAAGAAAGGCTTGCCTAAGTCCAGGAGGGTGCCTGCATGACTGATGAATAAAGTGAGAGAGGCTGTAATGGAAGTCTTGCCCAAATGATGAGAATTAAAAAAAAACAAACTCTGGCAAAAGACATGTAAGAGGGTGATATGGGAGGTCAAGAAAACTTTGAGGAACACATGGCCAGTAACATAAGGAGGAACAATAAAAGCTTCTTCAATATTTTAGAAGCAGGAAACCTGCCAGAGAGGCGGTCAGCCCACTGGACGGTGAAGGAGGGAGAGAGGAGATAAAAGGGGACCTGGAAATTGCAGAGAAATTAAATGATTTCTTTGCGTCTATCTTCACGGCAGAAGACCTTGGGCAGATACCACTGCCCAAACAGCCTCTCCTAACTAAGGATTTACATTAAATAATTATTAATAAACAAGATGTTTTAGATCAAATTGATAAATCAAATATAAACAAGTCACCAGGCCCAGATGGCATACACAAAAGAGTTATCAAGGAATTAAAGAATGACGTTGCCGATCTCTTAACTAGAGTATGCAACTTGTCCCTTCAAACAGCCATGGTACTAGAGGATTGGAGGATAGCCAATGTCACACCAATCTTTAAAAAAGGGAAAAGGGGGGACCCTGGAAACTACAGACCAGTCAGCCTAACGTCTATTCCAAGTAAGATGGTGGAAAGCCTCATCAAAGATAAAATCCTAAAACACATAGAGGAACAAATGTTGCTGAAAGGAAGTCAGCATGGCTTTTGTAAGTCTTGCCTCACAAGCCTTTTTGAATTCTTTGAAAAGGTCAACAGGCACGTGGATGTGAGTGAACCTGTGGATATCATATATCTGGATTGTCAGAAGGCGTTTGACACAGTTCCCCACCAAAGGCTGCTGAGGAAACTTCACAGTCAGGGAATAAGAGGGCAGGTCCTCTTATGGATTCAGAATTGGTTGAGGGCCAGGAAACAGAGAGTGGGGGTCAATGGGCAATTTTCACAATGGAGAGAGGTGAAAAGTGGAGTGCCCCAAGGATCTGTCTTGGGGCCGGTGCTTTTCAACTTGTTCATAAATGACCTGGAGACTGGCATAAATTGCGAAGTGGCCAAGTTGCGGATGACACAAAACTTTTCCGGGCGGTGAAAACCAGAAGGGATTGTGAAGAGCTCAGAAGGACCTCTCCAAATTGGGGGAATGGGCAGCAAAATGGCAGATGCATTTCAAGGTAGACAAGTGTAAAGTGATGCACATGGGGGCAACTTTACCTATAGACAAGTGTAAAGTGATGCACATTGGGGCAAAAAATAAAAACTTCACCTATAGGCTAATGGGTTCTGAGCTGTCTGTCTGTGACAGCTCAGGAGAGAGATCTTGGGGTGCTGGTGGACAACTCAGTGAAGGTGTCAACCCAGTGTGCGGCAACAATTAAGAAGGCCAATTCCATGCTTGGGGTAATTAAAAAAGGGGTTGAGAATAAAATTATTATACCATTGTACAAATCAATGGTAAGGCCACATCTAAAGTATTGCATACAGTTCTGGCCACCACATCTCAAAAAGGACATAGTGGAGCTGGAAAAAGTGCAGAAGAGAGTGACAAAAATGATTACGGGGCTGGGGCACCCTCCCTTATGAAGACAGACTGCAGCGTTTGGGGCTCTTCAGTCTGGAAAAAAGGCGCCTGAGGGGGGATATGATTGAGACATATAAAATTATGCATGAAAGGGATAGAGTCAATAGAGAGTTCCCTCTCTCACAGTACCAGAACCAAGAGGCATCCACTGAAATTAAGTGTTGGGAGAGTTAAAACGGATAAAAGGAAATACTTTTTTACCCAGTGGGTAATTAAGCTATGGAACTCCTTGCCACAGGAGGTGGTGATGACATCTGGCCTAGATGACTTTAAAAAGGTACTGGATGGATTTCTGGAGGAAAAGTCCTTTGTGGGCTAAAGACCATGATGAGTTGGGCAACCTCCTTACATTAATAGTAGGCTACTTCAGAATGCCAGGTGCAAGGGAGTGGCAACAGGATGCAAGCCCACCTGGTGGGCCACTGTGAGATACAGGAAGCTGTACTAGATGGGCCTTTGGCCTGATCCAGTGGGGCTCTTCTTATGTTCTTAAGATTTTTTTAGAGTGCAATCCTAAACTGGAGTTAGGCCAGCCTAAACTATCTCTCACTCTCACTTGCTGTCGTAGCCATTAAGCAATGTGGAGGAGTTGCTTTCCCTGCAAAGATCGGCTCCAAGGGAGAGGAGCGGTTTACATGGCAAGATAAGGTGCCTTGCAAAGCTTAGCAGCCGCCACCCTCTAGGGACACTACTGGTTTTGAATCTCATTTATATATGACTTTCCAGTGGGGACGGAGAGTGTAGATCAAAGGCGGAAACCTAACCCTATGCTTTCTAATAGGGCTGGCCCATCCATGAGGTCAACTGGAACATGGTTGCCAACTTGCCTCCAGATTGGTGGGAGCATGTGCCTCTGCTCCTCCCGCTCCCTGGATGCTAAAAGGAAGAGGGGGATGAACTGAAAAGGAAGTGTGGAGGAAAGGAGGAGTTAGAGTGTTTCCAATGCATTCCTGACCACGGGGAGAAATCTCCCCAGGTACAACATTTGTTGCTGCAGACAACAAATGCACACTGTGTGTGTTTTAGGGCAGGGCTTAAGGGTCTGTCTGCTCAGTGTCCATATGAACTGACATGTGAATAGGACGTCTGGCACAAACATAAAAGTAAGGCAGTGGCAGTCCTGCCATTTTGACAAATGCCCCAGGTGGCGCGCTGCTGGTCAAGTGAAAAGAGGGCAACAACAAGACGGCTCCCCTCTCATTGAGGCAAGCACTGTTTGGCCTGTCCATCCACCCTTGCCTCTGTGCAGCTCCAAAATGGAGCCTGGCATGCCGTTGGGGCGTGGTGGAGTTCACATGGGGTGGGGAGCCATGGGAGGGACAGAGCTCCTCCACTTCTGCCCCTGGGCGGCCCATTGGCTGGGTCTGCAACTGGTCTA
>JAJKFI010025981.1:0-19727 GCA_029204185.1 Lerista edwardsae | reverse complement strand
GAGAGAGAGAGAGAGAGAGAGAGAGAGAGAGAGAGAGAGAGAGAGAGTAGGAGGGGACTATTCCAAAGGAGGTGGAGCTTCCTGCTTTACCAAACTGAAATTTAAAAACACAAGTTCTCTCCGGTGGATGGGGACATCACCTCAGGCTGTAACAAAGGTTGGTATCAGGGCTAATTATAGCAACTCTTAGGGGTTACTGGGATCATACATAATCTGCTGATAACGGGGAACAGCAGCCTTTAGATGTTAATGGGAATAATGTCTTAAATATTACTTGAATTGCAGCAATATACAGATCTTGTCTTCTGCAAGTGTAAGGTCCTTGCTCACTGCGCACATTTGACAAGAATGGGCTGAGAAAGCAGGAGATAAATAATTGCCTTTTGATCTGCACAAGGAGGTTGTAAGGCATGCGGTAAATTCAAGGGAGCCAAGAGTGAAAACGCAAGTGGGGGGAAAGAGGAAGGAAAATAAGCTGAATTTCAGTCAGATGAAAGAGGTTTGCAGACAAGATCTGGACATGAAGGCGGGTGGAGCGCAGTGTGATCGGCTTTGAGTTGCAGTGCCGGAGGCATTTCTCTTCTGGAATTTAATGCAATTTCCTTGCACATGGCATGCCAGGGTTGGGAGAAGATCACTGTTGGGTTCCTTGTTTCAATAGAAGAAAGTCATTTCTGGGGCTGGAGTGGGGGTGTTGTGTTTTCAGTGGCAATGCACTATATGCGTTTCAGATGTGGAGGGCTATGCATTCAAAATAATTTCTCACCACCATCACCCCCAGCAGGTTCAATGATCCTATGTATCAGTTGCATTTTGTTTAATATACGGTATTACAAGACCAGGATGTTTATTTGTCACCTGTTTTCTTAGTAAGAATATTTATATCCTGCTTTTACAGAATTTTTCAAAGCCGTTGACATAGCAAAAGGGATTGGAGAATGATTCCTTGTCCCAAAGAAACAACCTAAAAAAAATACTAGGGAGACCCCACCCAACAGCCACCCTGTGTTGGGATCAGTAAGGATAGATTCAATATTGGTACAACTAATTAAAAGACTGGGAGGAAGAACGTCTTCCACAGCCCTGCATTTTTGTTCAAAACCACTTGGAATGTCTTGTACTGCAAACAGAAGAAACACACGGTTTTCTATCTCGCTCCAAGCAGCGTCATGTGTGTTCCGATGATACAAGAATGGAACATGTGCTGTTAAAGTGATAGCACCTTATCAGGCAACATGCCTCTGTTTTGGATGGGAGGCATGACTACTTGCAAAGATTGTGCTGCTGTTATTTGCCATTAAGGATGTAGGCTGTGGATTGCACAATACATCTTTGTGGTCTTGGCCACAGGACTTCTCCCTTTAGAAATTAAATACTGGAGGCACCTGTTTTCTGTTCTGTTATTTACTGGCCATCACCATTTAACTACACAAAACTAGTGTGGCTGTGTGCATAGAGCAATCTAATGCATGTAAAGGCAGAAGCTTTTGTACCTAATTAATCACTGGAGGCTAATCTTCGAAGAAGCCATTCATTTCCACGGTGGCAATTGTGAGAATGTTTCAAGGTGGTAGTTGTGATAACTTAAGGATTTGTTTCCTGCCCTGCAGGAGATCTTGGGGGGTAGGGATGTGCTCACTATTAAAGTATGCTCCTGCTAGAAAGATGTGCTTGATCTATGCTCTGCACTTCTCACATAAGCGAGCCCCAGTTAACATTTAGGCTACAATAAGACAATTTTGTGGGTGTGAGTGGCCTGACCACTGTGAGTGAGTGGTCAGGCACTTTGCAGAAAGCTGTTAATGTTTCTTAGCAATTGCAGATGTTTCCTGACTAGGCAATTCATTTACAGGTTTCGGGCAAAGACCAGTGCCCAGAAGGTTAGCTATAGCAATTTCCAGTTGGACTGGGCAGAGAATGCACTGATAGTCTGAATTTTCCAGTGTAGAGGGCTGCCTAAATCTCTCTCTCTCTCTCTCTGTATGAAAATCAATATACTGTACACTACATTGTCAGAATGGCATGAAACTATGACTAAATATGTAGAGTAGTAAGCAATTTTTTTAGTGCTTTTATGCACGTGCTGTTTAACATTGGGTGATGATTCTAATATGTATGATTAACTGTTAGAGCGGAGCTGGGTAGTATTTATCCCGGGTTGAATCTTCTGGATGAGGGACTGAAGGCGCAATCCTAACTTGGTGCTGCGCCGGTGCTGCGCTCTTGCGCCGGACCAGTGCTGTCGCAAACATGCCATAAGGTGCATCTGCATCGTGGATTCGGTTGCTGGGCTGGTGCAAGCAGCAGCGCCAGCCTACAGGTGCTACCGCACCTGTCAGCTGCACTGGTTGAGCGCCGTCTTAGCTCTGCCAGCGCAGGGCTGCACCAAGGGCATGCCAGAGGCAGGCAGGACATGTAATGGAGCGGCGCAGGGAGTGGAGATGGGACATGGCTGTTGGGCTGTATCCAAACCCCCGTCCCTGGGCTGGGTGGCCCGATTCGGGCTGCTCCTGGCCACGTGGACTTACGCCTGCTCTTTTGTCAGCACAGATCTGAGCAGCCCCATAGGGCTGGCTGGGGCTTACCCCAGGGCAAGGGGAAAATATTTGTCGTTATTCCTAACGTCGATAGGAAGCAGCGCAGGTGAGCTGGCCTGACTATTCCAGCGCATGTTAGGATTGCACTGTCATTGTGTTAATTAAAATGCAAGAAATGTATTTACTGTCCCAAAGACCTTAAATCGATACTGAATATTTCACAGAAGTGCAAGCTAGGAATTTAAATTCACAAATTTTTCAGCTACCGTGCCACATTTGGACCCCTAATTAATCCTAAGTTGCAGCAGATCTCTTTATTTGAAGCCTAGTTCATCACTGAAAAGATCTCTTGTCTCATTTAAATTCCAGCTTGTCTTCCACAATTACCTTTCAGCATTTCTGATTTATTGTGGATTTTGTTCATGTCTTGACAACAAGTGCAGCACAAACATGTAGAACAGGAAATTCTCTTTTGAACGGTGATATGTTTACTGAATGATGATCACATAGCAACATCTAATCCATCCATTTTTGTGAACAATGGGGAAAATTGGCGTGGCCTCAGCAAAGCTTAGATCAAGTTTTCACCAAGCTTTCAAACATTAATACCTGAGTAATTGCCATAGAAATTGTTCACTTAGTTCATTGTAACTTTTAAACTGTTGTTCTGTTTCTCAAGGGAACCACCTTTGTATCAGGTATTGCCATAAAAGCAATATATTTGAGGAGGTTCTATATAGTTCCTGACCTGTTTGGATAGCTATTGTCAGCTAAGCCATAATGTTTTAGTAGCTTTTATACATTGAGTTGGCCCTGAGAATGTAAAGAATATTTATATATATGAAGGCTTGTTTTATTATGTAATTATAGTTCTATGACAATATAAAAAAAGCCCTGCTGGATCAGGTCAAAGGCCCGTGTATTCCAGCATCCTGCTTTCCAAAGTTGCCAACCAGCTAACTCTAGTAAGCCCACCAGCAGGTGACAAGGACATACTTTTCTCCCATAATTGGTCTTCTGCAAATGGTATTCAGAATTATGCAGGCACTGAACTCAGAGGTAATAAATAGCCATCGTCACTAAGGGCCATTGTTAGACCTGCCCTCCATGCATTTGCCCAATCTCCTTTTCAAGCCATCCAAGCTAGTGGCCATCACCACATCTGGTGGCAACAAATTCTACAAACTAAGTATGGGCTGTGTGAGGAAACGCCTCTTTTTCCTCTATGTGAGGAAATCCCAGACTGGTGAGAGAGGGATGATATGTTCGTTTCATGCTTTCAAAATTGCTCATTTGTGTTTAATAAAGTAGCCCAGGTTTGCCCTAACCATAGTCTGGTGTCTTCTTTGGGGTGGGAGTGGGGGGTAAATTCTGAGCTTCCTCAGAATGCCAGATGCAGGGTAGTAGTAGCAAGATACAAGTATCAGGTTGTTTTGTGTGCTCCCTGAGGCATCTGGTGGGCTGCTGCGAGTTTCAGGAAGCTGAACTAGATGGGCACTTGGCCTGATCCAACAGGGTTCTTCTTATGTTCTTCTGTTTTTGTCCATCCTAAGAGTACAATCAGTGATGTCATTCAGGGGGAACGGACCAGAATGGGCGTTCCGGATCCTAACGGGCTCCGTGGCTGGTTCTGGGTTCCCGACAAGTGCCAATCAAACGTGAGTTCCTGTTCCTAAATCATTTGAATGACACCACTGAGTACAATCCTAACCTGGAGTTAAGCCGGCACAGTTAGGCCAGCAATGTTTGGCTGGTACAAGGGTCATCGTAAAAATGACCACTCTCAGAGAGGCCAGCACACAGACGTGTGCCATCCTCCCTGACTCCGAGAGTGGTCCAAATGCACTTTATGATGGCTCTTGTGCCAGCCAAACTTTGGTGGTTTAACTATGTCGGCCTAACTCCAGATTAAGATTGCGCTCTAAATCCTTGTGAGAGATGGAAAAACGTCTCTCACTCTCTCCTCTCTACTATATATAATTCTGCCAGTGCAGGCCTGTGCCAAGGGTGTACCAGAGGCAGGCAGGAGGTGTAACAGGGTGGAGGGAAGGCAAACCCATGGGTGGAGAGGGGGGTGGAGAAGGGACACAGCTGTTAGGCCACATCCAAACCCCCATCCCTGGGCTGGGCGGCCCCAATTCAGGCTGCTCCTGGCTGCGTGGACTTGCACCTGCTATTTTGTGGGCACAGATCTGAGCAGCCCTATTGGACTGTGTGCGGCTTTCCACAGGGCAAGGATACATTAGTCCTTGGTTAGGATGCAGCACAGTTTAGCCAGCCGGCCTGCTCCAGCGCAGGTTAGGATTGCGCTCTGAATCATCTGATTTCTGCTACTAAGAGTGCAATCCTAACCTGAGTTAGTTCCGGCGCAATTAGGCCAGCAAAGTTTGACAAGCACAAGAGACACCATAAAGCATGTTTGGACCACTCTCAGTCTGAGTGTGCCATCCTCCCTGACGCTGAGAGTGGTCCAAACGAGCTTTACGGTGGCCCTTGTGCCAGTCAAACTTTGCTGGTTTAACTGTGCCGGCATAACTCCAGGTTAGGATTACGCTCTAACTTTGAGCCAAAGTTGGTGCCCTTATTATAAATAGTTATGACCCTACCTGCCAATCAAAGAACATGGACATCTCATGAACAACACCAATCTTCCCAGTAACTCCTACAAACGATTGATCTTAGTTTGAGATTATAGTTGGCCCACATCTTATACCTGTCAGAGTGAATTCAGTTTCACACAGTCAACAAACAACCCTCCCTCCTCCCAAACCAGCAGTTCAACCAATGGAGGCTATTCTGCCCACAGTTGTACTTACTAAATACATGCTTTGGAGGGAGCCTGGGCCTGGAGGAAGACACATTCATTAGACACATTCATGATGTGCAGGCAGGGCCAGCCATAAGCCAATGTGACCAATGTCGTCACATTGGGCCCTGCACCAGTGCAGCAAGCATATCACCTGCTGCTACAGCTGGGATCTCTATGGTCTTTAAATCAGTCAGGCAAGCAGAGCAGTTTTACCGCGGGCCCTCCCACCTGCCCCTGCTTCGGAATGGCCCAAAATTGGTATTCTGGAAGCAGTTGGCAGTAACATCATCACCATGTCACCACCAACTATTTCCAGGTGCTGCGCTTTGTGTGTGGCACCACCAATGCTCTTCTTGGTGAGTGGGGGCCCCGCAGGAATGCTCCGCACTGGGCTCCACTGCTCCCAGGACCAGCCCTGTGTATAGGGCAATCATTAGCTATTAGTCATGTTAGCTAAATGGCATCACCAGATCCAGAGGCGATATTACCAGTGGAAGACCAGCTGCTAGGGAGCAACAGCAAGGGAAGATTGTTGCCCTCAAGACTTGGGCTGTCATCTTTTTGGAAGCATCTGGCCACAGGAAAGAGGAGCTAAACTACATGGGCCTTTTGAGTGTCCAGCTCGGCACCTGTAATCAAGTGCCTTCAAGAATGTAATCAAGCTCTTCAACCAAGGTCATCTAAATCTCCTTGATTAAATGTATTCCATTAATTTTTTTAATGTGATTTATTTCAAATTTTCTGTATTTTTTTCTCTATGGCATTATATTAATCAGGAGACCATCTGCTCGGAAGCATGTCTGTGAAACCCAAACTTACCTACTTTAATGGCAGAGGGCGAATGGAATCCGTTCGGTGGCTCCTTGCATCAGCTGGACAGGAAGTAAGTTGGAAAAGGCACCTGAGTGATAATGTAATCAGTGTTCTTGTTGGCTCTCAGCTTTGAAGCAGAGATTTTCCAACTCACATATCATATTCTGAACTGTATAACTACATCAGCTCCATGCAATATCCATTTGCAATGAAAAGAACTTGCATTAACTATAATTTAAAAAATATAATCCCCTCATCTTTTTTTCCCCTCATCCAGTTTGAAGAAACATTTGTGGAAACGAGAGAGCAGTATCTGAAATTAATCAAAGGTAAATCCAGAGATCAGTTTTTATTGGCACTGTCTTATACCTAAGATCAGTTTTCAGTGTAGTTAAACCCCTGTGAGAATGAACTACATTGAATCCAGTTTTTAGGCAGTTTTTATAAGCGTTCTTGCTTACTCAGTTTTGTCAATTATCAGTGAAATTACACTTGATCAGAGTAGTGGAGTATTTGCAATGAGCTGGAAGATTGCATCCTGTGGGTATATATATAATTAATGCCATTTCCAGGAAAAAAAATATACTTTTTGTATTTTGTAGAACTTTGGGCAGCATCAAACCTTCAGCTTTGACACATAAATGTATCGTGTGTGTGTGTGTGTGTGTGTGTGTGTGTGTGTGTGTGTGAGAGAGAGAGAGAGAGAGAGAGAGAGAGAGAGAGAGAGAGAGAGAGATGGAATATTTACAAGTTGGGATCTGTTGTTGCATCAACCCCTGACAGCCTCATGTAGGAAGCTGGAATAGATGGGCCTTTGGCCGGTCCAGCAGGGCTCTTCTTCTGTTTTTATTGTGATCATATAGCATCATAAACCACTGCTGAATCCATTTGGATTAAAGAACAGGATGCTCAAAAATGTTGCATGTGCTGTTCAGTGTAGAGTCACGCTTGTCATCTCTCTCAACCTTTTGCCTATATTCCTGGGGTGTTTTTTTTTTTTTAAATGAAAAATGATGATTCAGGTTTCTAAGAAGCAGTGCTGGTCCTAGACTGCCTAGCACTTGAGCTTGCATGCCACGCCCCACCCACCTCATGTGGATGAGGGCAAAAGGAAGGGTGGGGCGTGGCATGCACCCTGGGAAGAGGGTGCAGGGAAAAAAACCCATAGTGAAAGGGTAAATGCTCTCACTAGGTTTTCGGGCAGGCATGCCCAGACCACCAGCACTAGGCCCACTTATACAAATTATAAGTGGATACAAGTTAAGGAAGCCACACCCAGGATGACTCATCTGCCACGGGTTCCGCCCTAGGCTTGGCCTTTCCCCCCTGGCATCCCAGCTGTCCTGATTTGGTGAAGTTCAGTGTGAGATGAAGGATCAAAGCCCCCATTGAGAATTACTGGAAGGTGAAGCTGAGAGATTAATGCTGGACTATGCTCTCTCTGGGTGTGTTACAAGAAAGCCTCCCTGAAGCATATTCCTACCATTGTGTGGTCCTCCAAGCAAAGAAATCTCCCATCACCCTTTTTGAAGTGGGCCTTTCCTCTGGGATGAGGCAGAAGGGGCGGGGGCAGCAGCGACAGGGCCTGCCACTGCTGCCCTGTAGCTTTCCGATGATTTGCACTTCAGCCAGAAAGAGACATATCGCTGAACCATGAAGCTGGATCAAGGCCACATTCTTAGTCAAACTGAAAATGGGTGGAGAGTCATTGCTTCCCACAGTGTACGTACAGATTTCTTTTGTCCCATGGTTGCCTCAGATCGAATGGGTTTTGCTGGCTTTTGAAACAATAAAAAGAACCTGCCAAACCTGTTCACAGGTTTGATTAAAGTGGAGTGATTCTACATGCAAGCGCCAAGACACCTCTTTCAAATCAGTTTCAGTTCTCTGAGAGATCAAAGGTGTTTTCAGATGTCATGAAAAACTCTTCTTCATCATCTTCTTCCCTATACCTACAATGCAAATATAAAAACTGCAATGGGAGAAATGTGTGCCCAGCTTTGTTTATTTATCCATCCAGGGACTTTTCTTTCACATTTCTCAATTCACAAATGTCCCCCAAAATGGGCTACAACATACTCAAAAAATACAAAAACACAAACAAACAAAATAAAACCAGAATCATTCAAACCATATATTAAAAACCTGAACTGAGGATTTAAAAACCCATTGGAAGTTCAGCTGTTTAGATTTTTTTTCAAAAAAAAAAATTTGTCTTTTAAAAAATCTTCTTATGTTATCTTCTTTGGCTTTGTGCCCTATTACATTGTCAATATTAATTTATATGTACAAAGAATATGATAGACCACTGGAAGTACTTGTAAATAGCCTTATAACCAGTAGTGTCAGCCTACCGGTATGCTGGGCGGGTCTGCTCGGTCGCTGGGCGGGTCTGCTCGGTGATCGGCAGCGTGCTCGCTGCGTTCCATTGCGTAATGGCGAAAGCCCACCCGCTGCAGCAGTTTTCTACCAAATATGTAACCTATGGTGCAAAGATCATTCTACTTTGTTGCATGCTTATCCTTTAGACCAGTGGTTCCCAACGTGGGGCACATGCCCCACAGGGGGGCAATTTGATTTTTAAGGGGGGGCAATTCGAGAATGAGCTATTAACAGTGACCTATGTAAGATATATTGATAAAGTGGATTTGCTGAAGAAATGTTATTCTGCAAATCATTAGAGAGCACCACAACTGCTACTGATATATATAAGCTAAAAAATGATTTAGATGTCAATAATATATAATGGGAAACATAACATCTTGTGCTGCAGCTGGTGCTCCTGTTATGATGGGCAAGAAAAATCGACAGGATATCACTAAATAAAGAGACTGGAGACTCAAGCTGACTAAATTGGTGCCTAATATAAAGGGTGCAATCCTAAATTTAGGATGGCATAAACTAAGCCAGTAAAGTTTGGCCAGCACAAGGGCCACCATAAAATATATTTGGACCACTCTCGGAGGCCAGAACACAGACATGAGCCATCTTCCCTGACTCCGAGTAGTCCAAACACACTTTATGGTGGCCCTTCTGCTGGCTAAACTTTGCTGGTTTAGCTTATGCCGGCCTAACAGTTTAGGATTGAGCCCATAATCTCTCTACAGCAGGCATCAAGCACAAGGATCTCACTAACTCTAGTCTACTTATCAAAGTATTACAGAAAAAGCTTTCATTAAAATTATTTTATATTTCTGCATTTCAGTATTATATGTTTTGAAACTTTATTTGCTGTTTTTATATCACTTCATATAACAACAACAACAACAACAACAACAACAACAACAATTTCCTAGTGATTTCTTTCTCAATACTTCAACTGTCCTTTTGTTCTTTTATTTTTCTCTTTCATGGATGCCATGCTCTTTGGAACCTTGTTTAAACCAAGTTAATGGCCTTTTAGGCTTCCTCCACGTGAACAGGAGTTCACATTTTGAATAATAAGAATTTTATGTCACCCCGGGGTGGGGGGCATCAGGATTTTAAAGATGCTTAGCTGGGGAATGGCCAAAAAAAGTTTGGGGACCACTGCTTTAGGCAGTGGTTCCCAAACTGTGGGTTGGACCCACCAGTGAGTTGCGAGCCAATTTCAGGTGGTTTGCAAAGCACCTAGGGCAGCCATATTGAAAATATGGGAGGATGGGATGCTGGAAAGGGGGAGGGTTTTTCAAGGGTTTTGCTTGTGTCAAGGTTGTAAATGGGCTTTTTTTTCCTTTCTGATTCAATTTGCTATTAGGAAATGGCTGAAAAATAACCCAACTTATTGCTGCCTTCTCAGGAAAGCAGCAGGCTCTGCCATCACAATGACAACGCTTCCGGCAATCACATCACTTCTAGTGGGTCCCAGACAGAAAAAAAGTGCCACCTAGTGCAGCGGTGTTATGCTGCCGGAACGCTGGGCGGGACATCCGGGTGATCGACAGCCCGCCCACCTGTCGCGTTCCGGAGTGTTACGCCATTTGCGTAACCAATTACGCCACTTGCGTACGTTACGCAAACGGCGTAACGCTGCGGAACATGATGGGCAGGCCGTCGATCACCTGGATGTCCCACCCAGCGTTCCGGCAGCATAACACCGCTGACCTAGTGTTAAAATGTTTGTGAACCACTGCTTTAGACATTGTGTCAGTTCAATTATGCCCCTAAAGCAGCCCTTTTTACTGTAATAGGAATAACTTGAATGAATTGCAGATTACAGGATTGCCTTTCAGGAGTGTGTGTTTATTTTAAATAATTTCTCTTGGTATATTACTGCCTTTCATGTGGTGGGTGAAAGCATGGCTCCAGGCTTTGTCATTTGCTTGATCCAAGTTCGTAGAAATCTGTCCACATCACAGGGTGTGGTTGATTGCAGGAATGCAATCTACTTGAAACCTCCATGTGGGAGGTTTCAAGTAGAATTTAAAATGAGGCTGAATGTTTTGTAAATTGTAATGTGTGCAACTACATGTTTTGAGCTACCCCTGCTTGTGACCAGGAGCTGTTTCGGTGAGACATACAGGCAAGGAGAGCAGAGTGCTAAGCAGAGTCAGCCCACCCATGACATCAATTGAAAGGCTCACATCAAGCATCAAGTTGGAAGGGAGTTGCAGATTGATTAGAGGTGTTCTGCAGCTTCGACCTGCTCTCTCCCAGCGCTGTTTCACCCCCATCCCTCCACCCTCACCTCCACCCCAGGCATCAGGTCTCATTCTATGAATGTATGGTGTGTCACCTTTTGCAACAGCCATACAGCACGCTGCACCACCAGAATTCGAGTTCCAGCAGCATGTTGTTGTTCAGTCGCTAAGTCGTGTCCGACTCCTCGTGACCCCATGGACCACAGCACGCCAGGCCTCCCTGTCCTCCACTAGCTTCCAGAGTTCGCCCAACTTCACGTTCATTGCTTCGGTGACACTATCTAACCATCTCATCCTCTGCCACCCCCTTCTCCTTTTGCCTTCAATCTTTCCCAGCATGAGGGTCTTTTCTAAAGAGTCCTCTCTTCTCATGAGGTGGCCAAAGTATTTGAGCTTCAGCTTCAGTATTTGTCTTTCCAGGGAGCGATCAGGCTTGACTTCCTGTAGGATGGACCGATTGGACCTCCTTGCAGTCCAGGGGACTCTCAAGAGTCTTCTCCAACACCATAATTCAAAAGCATCTATTCTTTGGCACTCCGCCTTCCTTATGGTCCAGCTCTCACAGCTATACATGACTACTGGGGAAACCATAGCTTTGACTGGGAAAACCATAGTTTTGACTATGCGAACCTTTGTTGGCAGCTTTTTATTAAGTTGTCCAAGTTCTCCATAACTTTCCTCCCAAAAGCAAACATCTTTTAATTTCATGGCTGCAATCACTGTCTGCGGTGATCTTGGAGCCCAGGAAAATAAACTCTGACACTGCTTCCATGTCTTCCCCTTCTATTTTCCAGGAAGTGATGGGAGTGGTTGCCATGATCTTAGTTTTTTTTAATGTTGAGCTTCAAGCCAATTTTGGCACTTTCCTCTTTCACCCTCATCAGAAGGTTCTTTAGGTCTTCCTCACTTTCTGCCATTAGAGTGGTATCATCTGCATATCTGAGGTTGTTGATATTTCTCCCAGCAATCTTGATTCCAGCTTGTGAATCATCCAGCCCTGGCTTCCTCATGATGTACTCTGCATATAAATTAAATAAGCAGGTTGACAGTATACAGCCTCCTCCTCCTCCTCCTAGCATAAGGAAGTGCACAAGAGCAATCTGGAGTGCTGGCAGCATCCTCTGCCCTTCTTGTTTATCTTTAAAAGTGTGGCATCAGGAAAGCCAAATCATTGGTCCATCTAGCTCAGAATTCTTGGCTAGACTACATCGACTGGCATTGGCTTTCAAGGTTTTCAGACATGGATTCCCTGCCATGCCTGGAGATCCCAAGGATGAGACCTTGTTATTTCACATTTACATGAAACCTCTGGGAGAGATCATCAGGGGGTTTGGAGTTGACTCTTCAATATGCGGATGACACCTAGCTCTATCGCTCTATGTCATCTAATGCTAGGGATGTTGTGAAACCCTTAACCAACATCTGGGATCAGTGAGGGACTAGATAAGGGGAAAAAATAACCCTAAATCCCACCCGGGCCAGTGCATTAATAGGATTGCACCCTAATTCTCTTAAACACATTTTACTAATTCTATAAAAGATCAAATCACAATATATGACTAGTCAATAACTTGTGTTTTCCTTTGTTCTGCTTTTTTTTCTAAAGATGGGAAGCTGCTGTTCGACCAAATTCCACTAGTGGAGATGGATGGACTGAAGTTGGTCCAGACCAAGGCCATTCTCAACTACCTAGCAGGGAAATACAATCTTTATGGGAAAGACCTGAAAGAGAGAGCACAGTACTGTATCAATCAAACATCATAATCAACTTTACTATATTGAATAGCTTTATTAAAATAATTGGTGACCATTATGGCAATGAAAGCTGCACCCAAATTTGCATTTACTGTGGAAGGAAAATAGCTGTCAATAGCCAAGGGAAAAATATTGGGGAACATTTTGTTTTAGTTTGGTGGAATAGTCCTAACATTCTCGTTCCTAGTATTTGTATATGAACATTATTGCACATCTTACATAGTGTTTATGCTCTCTTTACATCTAAATGGAGAAAAGTTACAGGGGTAGCATTTCTGGATGTAGCCTCCTAACAGTGTCCATGTAATATTTAGGTTCATTACAAAGATACCTTGTTACTTTGATACATTGTAATAGATACTTTGTTAGCTAAATGCTGAATAAATTGCCATTTAAAAGGTTGATTTTTCCTCCCTGTCCACACAGAATTGACATGTACACTGGTGGGACAATGGATCTGATGGATATGTTTCTGCTCTACCCTTTCTCTGATCAAAAGGAGAAGCAACTTGCAAATATCATTGAGAAGGCCACAACCAGATACCTTCCAGTCTATGAAAAGGTATGTCACCAATGTGTTCTGCTGGCAGCTCTGCAATTATTTCAGGTAATGGACATTTAGATAGGATGCACATTTTAATTAGCTCATTAAAAAACATAAACATAAAAAACTCTAGCGATTTTTGAAAGTGGAGACACAGGGATTTCAAACTGAATCAGCAAACGTTAAGAACCAACTACAAAAAAAAAACTAAGGCTAAGCTCACCGTGACCTTAAAAGTTATGATTAAAGATGCCTTGGCACTGGAAAGATGTTTTGAATGTGTGGGGGAAGGTCTGCACTATGGATGCCCTCCTGACCTGTGGAGCACTGGTCTACCCGTGGCTGGTCCTAATGGGTAGATCTGGGCTCCGCTGTTGTTCCTAATGGGAGCCCAGGTCTACCTGCGGCTGGTCCCAGTGGGAGCACAGGTCTACCCACAGCCTGTCCTAATGGGTAGACCTGGGCTCCCATGAGGGCGCACTTCTATTGGGTGCCCCGGGCGCCATTTTGACAAGGTCCGCCCCTGTATGTAGGTCTACTCTGAGTAGGACCAGTGGTCTACTTGAGAGTAGGAACCCAAGTAAAACTGAGAAGAAGACTCAACCAAGGAAGGGAAGCACTGTTTAGTGTTTTTGATCATTGTAGTGTTTAGTCCTTACTGTTTTAAACTAGAAACAAGATTTAAACTAAACTTTAAACTAGATTCAAACAAGAATTTAAACCAGAAACATGATTTAACCTCAGTGTTTATGCTGGCGCCCTTTACAATCGCACGGATGCTGGCGCTGGATCTGTGAGATCCCCTCCTTCAATTATCTCTCCACATTATTTTATTGATAAACTGCGATGTCTGAGCTTCGTTATTGGTTTCTGAAACATTTTATTTTAGAAAATATTCAAAACTTCAAAACTTTGTGAAGCAATGGGCAGAAAAAATAACATACATGCTGGCATTGGATCTGTGAGATCCAGTGCCATTTTCCATTATAGGACAACACAAAAAGAAATTCCTTTCAATGTAAATGGCGTTTGTTATGTAACGTGGAGAACACATGGACAAATCCAAAATGCGGTAACATAACACACAAATATACATCAGAATGAGGAAAAATGAATGAATCAAAAATACTCACGGGAATGCTGGCGTGGTATCTGAGAGATCCAGAGGCCTCCCAGCAACAATACGTTAGTGCTGCGAAGGTCAAAACACTACTGTCAGCTGCGGCTTCCCGAGTCAGGAGGATAGAAGAGAGGGGAGCCCCACCACTCGCAGGGCTGGAGGGGGGCACAAAAAAACTACCTCGTGGATCTGAGAGATCAAGTGCCAGCATCGGAGTGTTAAGCCTCAGCGTTTAAGGGAGAATATTAAGGGCAGTGGGGAGCTTGCTAGTTAGGAAGTGGCTCATCCAGCATTTTCAGAAGGTGCATTGTTCTGTTAATCTTGTGAGCCGAATTCCATTAGGCAACCTCTATTGTCTCCTAGTCTTCAAGTCCCCAGGGGTGGGACCAGCCCTTTTCAAGCAGCCAGAAAGGAAGGGGAGGGGCTAGGTAAGAGTACATAGCAGCACACTTTAGCGAGTGCCTTCACAAGCAGCGAGTGCTGTCCATGATGAAATGCAGTGTCTGTGACAAAGTGCCTGGTGAGACATATGAGTTCAGCAGCAGGGCAAGGAAGGCAGTTAGAATGTTAGAACTTAAAAACAAACATAGCCATGCAGTCAGCCAGCCAGCAGGTGGGTGGGGGCTATCCAGTGTTTTGCACAGAGTGCCACATGTATGATTATATGCCTCTGGGGCATAAGTCATGGGTGTGTCCTCGATGCAAGGAGCTCCAGGAACTCAGGGAGCGGGTCTGCTCCCTAGAGGCCTTGGTTGAGGACCTGGAGAAGCAGAAGCAGGCAGAGAGGGATCATGATGAGACTTCCGGAGACTTGCAGGCTTTCTCCCACCCTCAGAGAGGGTGCCAGGATAAGACGTCTCAGGGCTGGAGGATGACAGCCTGGAACAGAGGGAAACAGTGGGGACCCAGTGACAAGCCCACATCCAATTGCACTACAGATGCTCCTTGGTGGGAGGGGGGATGTGGGCTCCTTGTAGTGGGTGACTGTATAGTTAAGAACATAGAGAGGGGGGGGGGGGTCTGTGATGGATATGAGGATCACATGGTGACTTGCCTGCCTGGTGCAAAGGTTGCAGACATCACATCTCATCTAGATAGGCTGGTAAAGAGTGCTGCGGAGGAGGTATCGTATCGGCTGTGGTGCATGTTGGCACCAACGATGTGGGAAAATGTAGCCGGGAGGTCCTGGAAGCTAAATTTAAGTTGCTAGGCAGGAAGCTGAAGGCCAGGACCCCTAAGGTAGTGTTCTCAGAAGTGCTACCTGTTCCACACACAGGGCCAGCTAGGCAAGCAGAGCTCAGGGGTCTCAATGCGTGGATGAGACGGTGGTGTCAGGAGGAGGGGTTTAGATTCATTAGGCACTGGGGAACGTGCACTGGGACAAGCCAGGCCTGTACAAGAAGGACGGGCTTCACCTGAACCAGAATGGAACCAGACTGCTGGTGCATAACATTAAAAAGGTGGCAGAGCAGCTTTTAAACTGACTTCCGGGGGAAAGCTGACAGGAGCCAAGCGGCGTCCAGTTTGGAACTCCTCATCCCTATGGGAGGAGGAGGGTGGAGGAGTACCACAGCGTAATGTCGGAGTACAAAATAGGAACTGCAGGCGGGAATGTAAGTGACAGTTGGTCAAGTAGAAAACGAGGCAAGGTGAATGGATCAAATAAGAGTCCCTACTTAGGGAACCCCCTGTATAGGTGTTATTATGCAAATGCCCAAAGTCTCTGAGCAGAGATGGGGGAACTGGAATGTTTGGTGGCTAGGGAAAACATTGTTATAGTGGGCTTAATGGAAACCTGGTGGAATGCAGAGAACCAGGGGAATACTGCAATCCCAGGCTATAAACTCTATAGGAGGGACAGGGAAGGACGTGTTGGCGGTGGGGTGGCCATCTATGTCAGAGAAGGGATAGAATCCAGCAGAGTAGAAATTGAAGGTGGGCCTGACTCCACCATAGAGTCACTGTGGGTTAAACTCCCAGGTTAAATAAGCGATGTAATAGTGGGGGTGTGCTATTGTCCTCCGGATCAAAAACTTGAAGGGGACCTTGAAATGAGGAAACATATCAGGGGGGTGACCAAGAAAGACAGGGTTCTAATCATGGGGGACTTCAATTATCCTCATATCGACTGGGTCAACTGCTGCTCTGGTCAAGAAAGAGAGACCAGATTCCTTGACATGCTGAATGACTGTGCCTTAGAGCAGCTAGTCATGGAGCCCACCAGAGGACAGGTGACTCTGGATTTAATATTGTGTGGTACTCGGGACCTAGTCAGGGATGTAAGTGTTACTGAGCCATTGGGGAACAGTGACCATGCTGCGATTGGTTTTGCCATGCATGTCCAGGAAAGAGGGCAGAGCAAATCTGACACAAAAGCCCTTGACTTTCGAAAGCCAAATTTCCCTCAAATGAGGAGGCTAGTTAGAAAGAAACTGAAAGGGAAGGTAAAAAGAGTCCAGTCCCTCAAGGCTGCATGGAGGCTGTTTAAAATAACAGTAGTAGAGGCCCAGCAAAAGTGTATACCACAAAGAAAGAAAGGCTTGCCTAAGTCCAGGAGGGTGCCTGCATGACTGATGAATAAAGTGAGAGAGGCTGTAATGGAAGTCTTGCCCAAATGATGAGAATTAAAAAAAAACAAACTCTGGCAAAAGACATGTAAGAGGGTGATATGGGAGGTCAAGAAAACTTTGAGGAACACATGGCCAGTAACATAAGGAGGAACAATAAAAGCTTCTTCAATATTTTAGAAGCAGGAAACCTGCCAGAGAGGCGGTCAGCCCACTGGACGGTGAAGGAGGGAGAGAGGAGATAAAAGGGGACCTGGAAATTGCAGAGAAATTAAATGATTTCTTTGCGTCTATCTTCACGGCAGAAGACCTTGGGCAGATACCACTGCCCAAACAGCCTCTCCTAACTAAGGATTTACATTAAATAATTATTAATAAACAAGATGTTTTAGATCAAATTGATAAATCAAATATAAACAAGTCACCAGGCCCAGATGGCATACACAAAAGAGTTATCAAGGAATTAAAGAATGACGTTGCCGATCTCTTAACTAGAGTATGCAACTTGTCCCTTCAAACAGCCATGGTACTAGAGGATTGGAGGATAGCCAATGTCACACCAATCTTTAAAAAAGGGAAAAGGGGGGACCCTGGAAACTACAGACCAGTCAGCCTAACGTCTATTCCAAGTAAGATGGTGGAAAGCCTCATCAAAGATAAAATCCTAAAACACATAGAGGAACAAATGTTGCTGAAAGGAAGTCAGCATGGCTTTTGTAAGTCTTGCCTCACAAGCCTTTTTGAATTCTTTGAAAAGGTCAACAGGCACGTGGATGTGAGTGAACCTGTGGATATCATATATCTGGATTGTCAGAAGGCGTTTGACACAGTTCCCCACCAAAGGCTGCTGAGGAAACTTCACAGTCAGGGAATAAGAGGGCAGGTCCTCTTATGGATTCAGAATTGGTTGAGGGCCAGGAAACAGAGAGTGGGGGTCAATGGGCAATTTTCACAATGGAGAGAGGTGAAAAGTGGAGTGCCCCAAGGATCTGTCTTGGGGCCGGTGCTTTTCAACTTGTTCATAAATGACCTGGAGACTGGCATAAATTGCGAAGTGGCCAAGTTGCGGATGACACAAAACTTTTCCGGGCGGTGAAAACCAGAAGGGATTGTGAAGAGCTCAGAAGGACCTCTCCAAATTGGGGGAATGGGCAGCAAAATGGCAGATGCATTTCAAGGTAGACAAGTGTAAAGTGATGCACATGGGGGCAACTTTACCTATAGACAAGTGTAAAGTGATGCACATTGGGGCAAAAAATAAAAACTTCACCTATAGGCTAATGGGTTCTGAGCTGTCTGTCTGTGACAGCTCAGGAGAGAGATCTTGGGGTGCTGGTGGACAACTCAGTGAAGGTGTCAACCCAGTGTGCGGCAACAATTAAGAAGGCCAATTCCATGCTTGGGGTAATTAAAAAAGGGGTTGAGAATAAAATTATTATACCATTGTACAAATCAATGGTAAGGCCACATCTAAAGTATTGCATACAGTTCTGGCCACCACATCTCAAAAAGGACATAGTGGAGCTGGAAAAAGTGCAGAAGAGAGTGACAAAAATGATTACGGGGCTGGGGCACCCTCCCTTATGAAGACAGACTGCAGCGTTTGGGGCTCTTCAGTCTGGAAAAAAGGCGCCTGAGGGGGGATATGATTGAGACATATAAAATTATGCATGAAAGGGATAGAGTCAATAGAGAGTTCCCTCTCTCACAGTACCAGAACCAAGAGGCATCCACTGAAATTAAGTGTTGGGAGAGTTAAAACGGATAAAAGGAAATACTTTTTTACCCAGTGGGTAATTAAGCTATGGAACTCCTTGCCACAGGAGGTGGTGATGACATCTGGCCTAGATGACTTTAAAAAGGTACTGGATGGATTTCTGGAGGAAAAGTCCTTTGTGGGCTAAAGACCATGATGAGTTGGGCAACCTCCTTACATTAATAGTAGGCTACTTCAGAATGCCAGGTGCAAGGGAGTGGCAACAGGATGCAAGCCCACCTGGTGGGCCACTGTGAGATACAGGAAGCTGTACTAGATGGGCCTTTGGCCTGATCCAGTGGGGCTCTTCTTATGTTCTTAAGATTTTTTTAGAGTGCAATCCTAAACTGGAGTTAGGCCAGCCTAAACTATCTCTCACTCTCACTTGCTGTCGTAGCCATTAAGCAATGTGGAGGAGTTGCTTTCCCTGCAAAGATCGGCTCCAAGGGAGAGGAGCGGTTTACATGGCAAGATAAGGTGCCTTGCAAAGCTTAGCAGCCGCCACCCTCTAGGGACACTACTGGTTTTGAATCTCATTTATATATGACTTTCCAGTGGGGACGGAGAGTGTAGATCAAAGGCGGAAACCTAACCCTATGCTTTCTAATAGGGCTGGCCCATCCATGAGGTCAACTGGAACATGGTTGCCAACTTGCCTCCAGATTGGTGGGAGCATGTGCCTCTGCTCCTCCCGCTCCCTGGATGCTAAAAGGAAGAGGGGGATGAACTGAAAAGGAAGTGTGGAGGAAAGGAGGAGTTAGAGTGTTTCCAATGCATTCCTGACCACGGGGAGAAATCTCCCCAGGTACAACATTTGTTGCTGCAGACAACAAATGCACACTGTGTGTGTTTTAGGGCAGGGCTTAAGGGTCTGTCTGCTCAGTGTCCATATGAACTGACATGTGAATAGGACGTCTGGCACAAACATAAAAGTAAGGCAGTGGCAGTCCTGCCATTTTGACAAATGCCCCAGGTGGCGCGCTGCTGGTCAAGTGAAAAGAGGGCAACAACAAGACGGCTCCCCTCTCATTGAGGCAAGCACTGTTTGGCCTGTCCATCCACCCTTGCCTCTGTGCAGCTCCAAAATGGAGCCTGGCATGCCGTTGGGGCGTGGTGGAGTTCACATGGGGTGGGGAGCCATGGGAGGGACAGAGCTCCTACACTTCTGCCCCTGGGCGGCCCATTGGCTGGGTCTGCAACTGGTCTA
>JAJKFI010025952.1:0-14099 GCA_029204185.1 Lerista edwardsae | reverse complement strand
CAATCAATCAATCAATCAATCAATCAATCAATCAATCAATCAATCAATCAATCAATCAATCACTAACTAGTATTTATATACCGCTTTTCAACACAAAGTTCACAAAGCAGTTTACAGGCAAATAATAACATTAAAGTTAAATGGCTCCCTGTCCCAAAAGGGCTCACAATCTGAAAGAATGGAGAACACCACCAGCAACAGCCACGAGAAAGACACTGTGCTGGGGTGAAGAGGGACAATTGCTCTCCCCCTGCTAAATATAAGAGGACACCACTTGAAAAAGTGCCTTTTGCCCAGTTAGCAGGCCTCAGAAGGCTTCTGGAAGCAACCAGAAGTCACTTTCATGAGCACAGAAGTATACTGGAAGTGACTTTCCAGCTGCAGAGGCCTGGGATCAGCGGCGTCATGCAGCCAGAACGCTGGGCGGAAGGAACGGGTGAGCGGCAGCCCGCCCATTGCATACCGCTCAATTTCACCGTCTTCCCCGCCCCCGCCCCCATTCTGGCTGCATGACGCCGGTGCCTGGGGTGGCCTCCAATTGTGCCTGGAGGGCTCCAATTTGGAGCCAACCAGATGCAAGGGTGGGTGAGAGGGACCAATGAGGACCCACTGAACATCAGGTCACAACCCACCAAGTGGGTCATGCCCCACTGTTTGAGAAACCCTGGCATAAGTCTTGCTGCTGGATCACATTTACAATTGCATGGTGAAAAACCAATATACATGTTGCATGTTAAAAAAATCTCACTTTTTGCTCCTAAGCGGAGCTGGTGTCAGAGGGAAGCCAAACAAACATGGGCCATGAACCCACACCAATTAGAGGCCCATGTGGCCAAGCTGACCTTGGCTCTTCAGTCATAGTGACAGTAGTAGCATCCAATGTGACACCAGGGTGGTGGTGGATGGAGGCCTTAGGGAGCTCACTTTTCCCTAGGACTGCCAACTAGGCCTGGCATTGCTCATGGGAGAGAAACTAAGTTCCACATTTGGCAACACTTATGGTGAGGGTCACATTTGTTCTTCTTTCCAGACCCATGCTAGATGTGCATGTAAATATGTATTGGATGAATTGGTGTAGCTATGGGGGCGGGGGGGGTACCCCGCCTTGACGGGATGCCAACCTGCACACAGGTGTCAGATCTGGAAGCAGGCAGGAGGAGTGCTATACCTTAGAGAGGCTATGTGTAGCTTCCCCATGCCTCAGAAGTCATCCAAGGGACCTTAGAAAGGGTCTTCCAGTTTTGCAAAAAAAAACACCTTTCTAAAGCTTCCAGGGGGCCTTCTGAGGGACAGGGAGGCTGTGTGCCTCAGACCACCTTCCAGTGGTTGTTCAAGAAATCTGGCCTTCAGGGGTGTTAAAAGTGTTTGCGCCCCCAGGTGCCAGATCCCTTAGCTACACCATTGGCAGGAGAGGCATGCTTCAAACTGGAAAGGCCTCTTACCTTGTGGAAAAAAATAGTAGAAGAGGGAAAACACCAGTGACGGGATCTACAAACGACCTGGGGGAATGCTGGGCGGGACGTAGGCGGGACATCCAGGTGATTGGCAGCCCGTCTGCGGCGATCTGCAGCTGCCCTGGCCTCGGGGGGGCTCCTGCTCGCTGCAGAGGATGGGTGAGGGTCGCACCGGGTGCCTGGGCGAGCAGCGGTGGGGCACGCTAACCAGGGGCAGCCCTCCCCCAGGCCAGGCCAGCTGCAGAATGCTGCGGACGGGCAGCCAATCACGCGGAAGCCCTACCTAAGTCCCGCCCAGCATTCTCCCAGGTCGTTTGTAGATCCCGTTGCTGGAAAACACCCATGTCAAAAGAAGATGCTCTTTATGCCACACCCATTTCTTCTCCAACAAAGCAAAGTTTGACCCACTCAAGCAGGTGAAGCATTAGAGGCAAGTGAGAAGTTGATGCGGACAGCTTGGCGCCTTCCTTTCATCAGCACACCAGGGAGCATGGTTAGAGGAGGAGAAGTTATGTGTTGTGGGTTTAAGCCTTAATGAGAATGAGAAGCTAAATTATTGAATTTTGCAATGCAAATGATTTTTTGAGCGCAAATTCTTCATTTTTGAATGCTAAGCCTCGTAAAAAAAATGTCAATGGCTTATGAATTAGGCCATTAGCATGCAATTTGTGATGCTGGTGCTATTGGAGCTTGATGCAGTAAGGAGTCGCTGTGCAGTTTCTCTGACTTACAAATGGTTTTGCCAGTAATTTTCAGAGCAGGATTCAGCCAGTACACAAAAGTACACAGTACACATCCCTGTCCTGGATGGTAGATACCAGTGAGAATTTTGCACTGGCAATGTGAGTGAGAATTTGTGTCAAAAAAGTGTAGCAATGTGGCCCACAGAATCATGTAATAATAAGGCCTTTCAGAATGAGTCTGAATTATTTTGTTCTGACCCCCCAAATTTGTCAGAAATGCAGTCTAATGGGGAAATTTTTTTTATAGATTTCTGTGAGGAGGTCACATTGTCGGACTTTGAACTCAGTACTCAGTACTAAAAGGATAGAGCTCTGGGATGAAAAGTCTGAATTAGTTCACCAACTACCCATGGTGGTTTGCTATCCTAGAGTTTCTTCTAGAGAAGCAAATATTGCAATGAAAGATTATTCAAGAATAATAGAATGTGCAGCTTTCTAGTCAGTGTGCCACTTAGCGGTTCCTTGCAATGTCATCCAACAGTCAGAACTGTGACAACCTTCAGGTCTGTTCACAGCTATATGGGCTCTAGAGAGCATAGAATGCATAGAATGTTGTGGGAGCTCTCCCAGGTCCTGAAGATCCAGTGCCTGACTCACTGGCACAGACATGCCTGATCACACATTTGCGACAGCGCTGGATCAGCACTTTGAATCAGAGGAGGAGGAGCTGACTGAGACAGCCTGAGAGCCACTGCAAACCAGGGCAGGCAACGTTGCGTAGACGGACCTACAGCCAAATGCAAAAGGAGGACACTCTCTATGTTCCTGCATCCTGCTTGTGAGCATTCCAAAGGTTGGGTACTGCTGGATGTGGGATTCTGAACATAGACCTTGCTTCTGATCAAGTAAAAGGCTCTTGCCTAGGACCTTCAAGGAGTCTCTTTGAAGAGACAGCTCTATTTCTGAAATTGAGAATGCAGTCCTGTTTCTCCTGCCCTTGCAATGTTTCTGATTTCTTCCTTCCTTCACCTCCAAGCTAATGGTGTCAGGGCTATGCTTATTCTGTTAGTGCAGCTGACCTGTCTTAATACTGAGGTATTATCTCTGCAAGCAGAGGCTCCTCGCAGCACCAGGAATCAGCGGGGAAGGCAATCAACCTGCTCTTGATACTGCAATGCCAGCAATTGAGAACAAGAAGAGGCTTCAGTAGTCAGTAGCAAATGTGAAGCGGCCAAAGGAGATCCTGACTGAGAATGAGAGGGATTACCCATTTCTTGCAAGGTCAGCTGCCAACCTTGGGTGCAGATTTCAGGCAGCGTTTCTCAAAGGTGTTTGCACTCCTGGGCTTTTTGACTCATCTGGGATACAAGTCCTCATCAGAAGAGCCCTGCTGGATCAGGCCAAGGGCCCATCCAGTCCAGCTTCCTGTATCTCACTGTGGCCCAACAAGATGCTTCTGGGAGCACTCAGGACAACAAGATCCCTGCTGTCTAGTGCCACTCCCTTGCACCTGGAGTTCAGAGAAAGATGGACTAGACGGGGCATTTGGGGCTTACTCCCAGGTAAATGTGGCAAGGATTCCAGCCTTTGTCCTACATCCCCCTTTTAATGTTCAGTCAGTGACGGAAATTATGTTTGGAGGAACTTGGCAGTGGCAGGCCCAGCTGAGGGTTTGCACCGGCCGGGTCAACGATCACTGCCTCCCTATGCTGGCTCCCCACTTCTGGCGCTGCGACATCATGCCCCCTGCCAGGCTGCACTCCACTGCAGGATTCTCAAAACATAGAAGAGGGTGGGGGGCTGGGTGGGGGCCCCAAACACCACTCACCTTTGTGGCTGCTCCGCTGCCACTCTGGCCAGCGGTGCTATTCACCCGGTACGCTGGGCGGGACTTACCTTTGAGCGGCAGTCCGCCCGTTGCGTCACGCCGTGTTCTGCCGCTTTCCCGCCCGCCCCGGCGGACTGCCGCTCAAAGGTAAGTCCTGCCTAGCATACCAGGTGACTAGTACCGCTGACTCTGGCCCATGTGACTCCGTGGACCTCTCACAAGGCCTATTACTGGAGCTTGGCTACCCTCTAATATATTTGTGGGTTTTACAAATGAACCCCAAGGCAATCAGTTACAATTGCCAATAGCAGTTAGGGTATGCCACAATACACACTGCACATCCTGGAAACACACACACAGAGCGCAATCCTATACTGCACTGGAATGGCAAAGCCGATGGGCCTGCACCATATCCGGGCACAGTAGAGTGGAGGTCTGAAGCCTCCCCGCAGCAAGGGCACGTACATGCCCTTACCATAGGGGAGGTGCCAGCTTCCCCTATGTGCTCATCAGATCTGTGTCTGCTAAAACGCAGACACAGCTCTGAGGAGACCAGTGGCGTTTCTACAGGGATGGCAAATCTGTAAGTTTTGCAAGGAGCCTTACCTTGCAGTGGAAATCACTCCTCTCCTGCACCGTTTTAGCCAATCCTCACAGGGAACAGCAACATCTTGGCGTTGCTTACTGGCTACAGCAGCAAGGGGGAGGAGGGACTTACATGGCAGGGTAAGGCTCCTTGCAACACTTAGAGCTTTGCCCTCCCTGTAGAAACGCCTCTGGAGGAGACCGCACAGCCCAAATCGGGGCCATGCAGCCTCTCAAATGGGCTTAGGATTCAACCTTAAAGCCAAATCCCAAGCCCGCCCCCCTCCTGGGCCGGCAAACCTGCTGGCCCGCCCACAGCCTGCCCACAGCCCAGCCAGTTACATCCTCCCCCTCTCAAAGAAAAAGGTGGACAGTGGCTTACAACAGTGGCTTACAAAGTTACCCCAATAGGAAAATCCAGCTGGTTTCTGGGGATAATATTGTATACCAAGTATTATGCAATTGTTCATAGTAAGGAAATGGTGAATGGTAATTCATTTCCCGTTGAGAATACCATGCTCTTTTTGAGGACATCAGTGACAATGTCCTAAAAGTGATAAAGCCGCTAGAGATTTTGCAAGGAAGATGCTTTTGGGGTAGGTAATTCCCCCAGCCAAACAGAGCCAGTGGTCATTACTATCTCTTGTGCCAATGAGTCCTACCTGTCCATTCTGTACTATGCTTCACATAAAAGATAAAGTCCTTCAATCTGCCCTTGCTATCCCTACTCATCATGCCTCCTCTCCCACCTGACTCTTACATCTTCCTTTTATCAGGAGACTTCATTGTTACTAAGAATATGCATACAGTAGGTCCTCGGTATCCATGGGGGAATGGTGTAGACTACTCCAAGAGTAGTCCAAACACGCTTTATGGTGGCCCTTGTGCTGTCCAAACTTTGCTGGCTTAGTTTATGCCAGCCTAACTCCAGTTTAGGATTGCTCTCTGAATCAGGGAGGATGGTGCACGTCTGTGTGCTGGCCTCTCTGACTCCAAGAGTGGTCCAAACATACTTTACAGTGTCCTTTGTGCGGGCCAAACTTTGCTGGCCTAACTATGCCAGCCTAACTCCAGGTTAGGATTGCGCCCCCAGTATGGTTTCATTGTGACAGCAGCTGCTGCCCACACTGACTGATAAACATCTCTTTCTCTCTCACCAAAAGGCAGCTGGAAACAGCTCGCTTTTCTCAAAGTCTCTCCTCTCCCGGATGCTCCCCATGGTCTCGAACAAGCATACTTTGGATGTTGCCTTTGGGCTTAACAGTGGCTCTACCTTCTGGACCAAACCTCCTTTCCAGTTCCATATTTCTGCTCGCCCTGTGCTAAGACAGGCTGGGCCAGAGATGAATACGCAATTGGTATCTATATATATAAAAATGGACGTGGGTCTGTCTGTCTGTCTGTCTGTCTGTCTGTTCCGAATATAATAGGCTTCCCCACGCCTTGACCGAGTGCCACGAAACGTGGCACACACGTACCTTGCAGCCTGGCAAAGAACACTGCGGGGGTCAGACCCCCCTACAGCCCCCCGTTTTTTGGGGAGGGGGGCCAGATCGTCAGGCACCAAGGGGATTGCATTGGGCTTACAGGTCTGCTGCCACCCTGTGGTCACAGACGATTCTGCAGGTTATGTGATTCACAGGGACTAACCCAAAGCGAAACCGAAAGTACTTTGCACTGCCTGCCTGGCAAAGAGTTGCAAATGATCCAGAGAGTTCCAGCACCCAGTCGGATCTGAGAGGGACCTATTTCCAGGGGGCTAATTCAGTGAGTGTGACAATTTCATTACGCTCCTTTGCTTGCTTCTGTCCCTGTATTCATTCCTTCTCCTAATAGAGGCTGGGGATACTTTGTCCCCCGGGCAACGCCGGGTAACAACAGGCTAGTTTTAAATAAAACAGCTATCAGGGCTTTTCTCCAACTGAACTTTTAGTATCCATGGCATCTGTCAGTCAGGCAAGGCAATGGAAAGGAACTTGTGTGGCCTGTCACAGGGCTGCGAGTCTGTTTTACCTCCCACGGTGTTTAATGTCTCATGTACACCCACTGAGTTAAGCCCTTTTTAAAAGCTGGTCCCGGGGGACTCCCTTGATTTGAGCCACTCAGAGAAGGATTACCAGATCATTCTCCACATAAGCTAATTGAACACCTGGGGCTCCAAACAAGAGGAAGGGAAAAAAAGAGATCCTCACCACTTAGAAAATAATCTCTTTCTCAGAGCCTGAAGTTCGCAGAGTAGGTTAAAGGACGAGCTGCCGTAGTCCCCAGAGACAGCTTCTGCGGCTTGAAAGCATGATGGGACGATTGAACTCGCATCAAAAAACAGTTTCACATGGTGGTGGCCGGCTGTGTTTTGCCCATGTGCCCTAGATGTAGCATTAGGACCTGTATCTCTCTCAGGCCACCATCCTAATCTGGAGTTAGGCTGGCACTGTTAGGCCAGCAAAGTTTTGCCAGCACAAGGAACACCGTAAAACATGTTTGGAGCACTCTCGGAGACAGAGAGGCCAGCACACCAATGTGCACCATTCTCCCTCACTCTGAGAATGGTCCAAACGCGCTTCACAGTGGCCCTTGTGCCGGCCAAACTTTGCTGGCCTAACTGTGCCAGCCTAACTCCAGGTTAGAATTATGCCCTCTGTGGTATAGCTAATGGAGGCAGGGGTCAATTGCCCCAGGGACTATGCCTTGTGGGGGTATCGAGGTCTTTACTACAAAAAATGGAAGTGCCTTTTGGAGGCCTCCAAGAGGCCTTTTGTGTGTGGGAGGGGGCATGGGGGCAGTGGTGTCATCTACAAATAAGGAACGGGAATGCTGGGCGGGACTTGGGCAGGACTTCTGCGTGATTGGCAGCCCGCCCATTTCGTTCCGCAGCGGCCTTGGCCTGGGGGGGCTGCCCCGGTTTGCGCGCCCCACCGCTGCTCGCCCAGGCTCCGGTGTGCCCCCACCCTTCTCCCCTGGTGAGCAGGCAGCCCCCCTGAGGCCAGGGCAGCCAAGGAACGGGGCGGGCAGGCAGCCAATCACGCGGAAATCCTGCCCAGCGTTCCTGTTCCTTATTTGTAGATGACACCACTGCATGGGGGTGTTAAAAATTTATGGGTCCTGGTGCCAGATGCCCTAGCTACCCCACTGGGCCAAATGAGGGAGTGGATCATGGGAGGACAAGGCTGGAGAAGCAGACCTAGAGGGCTTCCCAGCCTGAGCTGCTGTACCAGCCAAGGTCTACCTGGAACTGAACAGTTTATATAGAAGCTCCTCCCCTTTCTGGGAGGAGCCCTTTGTGAAATGCCCTTTGTGAAGTGCCTCTACTCCTTTCTCCTGAGTTGGCCAATTGGAAGGAAGGCTTCTAGCACCCAGGCAGGCAAGCCTCTACAACTCCTGGCTGTTGGCTCTGATCTGGCCTTTCTTAGGGAAGGAAGTTTCAATCCAATGCTACCCTGATGTGCAGGGCCTAGCAACAGTCTGTCTGCCTCCCAGCCAGGGGCAGGCCTAGTCAAAATGGCACCCATGGTGCCCAATGGAGGTGCACCCTCAGAGGGCACAACATCATGCCACCCCACCCCAAGAACCTCAACCCCCCCCCAGGAGCCCAGGTCTACCCATTGGGACCAGCTGCAGGTAGACCAGCACTCCACAGGTCAGGAAAGTGTCTGGAACCCAGACTTTCCCCCAACCATTCATAGCATCTTTAAAGTACCAAGGCATCTTTAAAGTAGCCTGAAAGCCAGCTAAATAACCTTCATGGATATATAACCTTTATAACTTTTAAGGTTACGGTGAGCTCAGCCTTAGTTTTTTTGTAGTTGGTTCTTTATGTTTGCTGATTTCAGTTTGAAATCCCTGTGTCTCCACTTTCAAAAATCTGAGTCAGTGTCTGAAAAAGGCACATGTGAGCAGAGACCATCATGCAATGCTTCTAATTTGCATGGGAGATTAGCATGTGCCCACCCTCCGTTATATAGGCAAATTGGAAGCATTGCATGATGGTCTCTGCTCACATGTGGCTTTTTCAGACACTGACTCAGATTTTTGAAAGTGGAGACACAGGGATTTCAAACTGAAATCAGCAAACGTAAAGAACCAACTACAAAAAAAACCCCTAAGGCTGAGCATACCGTAACCTTAAAAGTTATGAAGGTTATATATCCATGAAGGTTATTTGGCTTGCTTTCAGGCTAAAGATGCCATGAATGGATGGGGGGAGGTCTGTGCTCTGGACACTTTCCCAACCTGTGGCATGCTGGTCTACCTGCGGCTGGTCCCAATGGGTAGACTTGGGCTTTGCAGGGCACAGGTCTACCTGTTGTCATTTCTAATAGGTAGGCCTGGGCTCCTCTGCCTCTGTGCAGGTGCCATGTTGTGGGGGGGGCAGGGGGTGTGCCATGCCACTGGTGCCCCCCAAGATGGTGCCCCCCCTAGATCAACAACTGTTCCCATCATCCCAGATTCCTTGCTAGTTCTGTTGCTAGGGAGGCAGCAGGGATTTGGCCACAAACCAAGGGCCCTGGCCAGCGCAGATTGGACGAGTCCATTTTCCAGTCCCTATTGCCATTGCCTGTGGCAAAGGCCCATTCTCCTTGGCCATGGAAATGTCCTTGTTTCCCATCTGCTTGCAGCCGGATCACCCCTGCAACAGCCCTATTCCTCCAACAGCCCTATTCCTCTGTTGAATTTTAGCTAATTAAGCACCAATTAAGTGAGCACTCCCGCATGTAAAGGTAAAGGTTTCCCCATGACCGACCGACTGTAGGGGGCGGTGCTCATCTCCATTTCAAAGCCTGTAGAGCTGGCGTTTTGTCCGAGGACAAGCTTCCATGGTCATGTGGCTGGCATGACTATACACCGTAGTGCACGGAGCTCCCGCATATAGCCTTGCACTAACTGAGCAGTATCCCTGACCTTCACACCACCCTGCCAGCACTTCGTAAGTTTTCTCTCGTTTGCCTTGCTTTGTTTTGAATAATGAGCTTTACCCCCTCAGCTTTGAACAGGACTGGCTCCTTCCTCCATCCGAAAGAACCTCCAGCCTGAGGCAAGAGGCTGAAACACCTGACATACTAGTTTTCTATGTGCATGGAGATTTTATTTTCAGGAGAAATATGTGCTGGTTCTGGGCTGCCCTCGAGTACCGGCCCACAATCTGCCATCTGAAGCTTCACTTTAATTCATGGTAAGGCTGGCCCTGTTTATTCAGAAGAAACACTTACTGTATTTCCTCGGCCTTCCTCCCTTCCTAGGCCTTAAGCATACATTAAATGAACTGAACTTTCATCTGGAAACATCCTTGAAGTGTCTCTGAAAGTCATTAGACTACTTTGCCGAACCAAATCCATTGTCTTAACCTCGGTGGGAGGGGTGGAATAGAAAATTGCTCTCCTTCTGCCAGCCTGGCCACTTTTACAAATGAGGAGGGGATGATTCTGGCTGTGGCGGAGGTGGGGGGGAATGACATGCATGAGAATGATGATAAACCATGATACATGGTTTGCAAGTTCATGTTTGATGAAACCGTTGTTTGATGGCTGTTTGTTATGTTTCCAACTTGACTCCTGACAAATTGATCACCCCCGTTTCAGGATTTTTCAGACAAGGGCAGGAAAGAAGAAGAAGGCAGGCCTGATTCACACGGCTCTTTTTCTTCTAAATCTAGGACGCCTTATAATTTGATTGTGGGCCAACATCAAATTCTCTCTGTGCCCAACCATTTGTGTCTTATATGCTTCAGGCTGCAATCCTATGCACACCTACCTAAGCCCCACTGAATATAAGAAGATTTACTTCTGAGTAGACATACAGAGAACTGGGCTCTCAATCTTTGATGAAAAATAGAAATCCAAGTTGCAATTTCTGCAATTTGGTGCATATTCTATTATATGTGTGTGTGGGTGGGTGGGTGGTTCAAAAGCCTGCCCTTGAATATATTAAAGATTACATTGCAAAAGATTGCAACGCCATCCCCAAAATGGAACATTTCTTGCATGTGGAATTTGGGGAACTTTGATAAACTTAATGTGGCAACTCTTCCTTAATGTGGCTATTCAAAAGATGGCGGCCGCAATATCCCCTCCATCATGAATATCCCGGGCAGCACAATCCTAAAAGGCACGTAGCACTGATGCAATGTCGTTGCATCAGCGCTATGTGCTTAGCACCGATGTGGGAGTGCCAAGCAGCACCCCCACGTCGGTGCTAAAGCTGTGAAGCCCACACTACTCGTAGCATCAGCTTCAGAGCACCGACAGAGAGCCTCCCTTGCGCCGACCAAAGCCGGTCGGCGCGAGGGAGGCTCTGTGCCAAGGTAAGATGGGGATTGGTGGGAGGGAGGGAGGCGGGGCAGGACTTGGGCGGGAGGTGGGCGGGCTCGGGAGGTGGCCACTCTTTAGCGGGCGCAGATCCGAGGAGCACATAGGGGAGGCTGGAACCCCCCCGCGCCAATTTAGCGGGCGCTCTCCTAAACAGCGTTGGGTGTGGCACTGGCCCATCGGCCTCAGCAGGCCTCAGCTGTTTAGGATTGCGCCCTGAATGTAACATACATGTGATGTATGTAATCTAGCTGGCTCACAAATTAAACAAAATAGCAAAACTATACAGTACTAAGAGCGCAATCCTAACCTGGAGTTAGGCCAGCATAGTTCGGTCAGCACAAGGGCCACTGTAAAGCATGTTTGGACCACTCTCAGAGTCAGGGAGGATGGTTCACATCTGTGCACTAGCCTTTCTGACTCTGAGAGTGGTCCAAACATCCTTTATGGTTTCCCCTGTTAGGCCAAACCTTGCTTGCCTAATTGTGCCAGCCTAACTCCAGGTTAGGATTGTGCCCTTAATGATACAGTTGTGATGCCCCTTGATTGTGTAGATTTAGCTGCATGCTGGTTCTCCTAGTTTTTATTCTTGTGATTCTGCATTCATTATTGATTAATGTTTGTTTCTTTATTTTGGACCAGCTTTTCCTTACCTGGCGTTGCCTGGGTATTTATTTATCCCAAGCTTCTATTAGACACGAAAAGGAATGAATTCTACCAGTCAGCTCAGCGACCCCGAAAACTATGGATTTGACAGTGCTGTCGGCTGTTTTCGACCATTTTCACGCAGGGCCTCCCGCGCACCCCTACCCCCGGGGGCGCTAGGGGGGCCTGACCAGTGTTTGTCGCCAGGCCGCAAGGCACACGTGTGCCGAGTTTGCACCAAACGGAGTTTGGGACTCCAACGGTGTTGGGAGCATTATCGCTCATCTCAGCGACCCCAGAAACGATGGATTCAATGCCGATTTCGGCTGTTTACGACCATTTTCACATGGGGCCCCATGCGCATCCCCACCCCCGGGGGTGCTAGTGGGGCCCCACCCCCACAGTGTTTGTGGCCAGGCCGGAAGGCGTGCGTATGCCGGGTTTGGTGCCAATTGGTCTAGGCATTCCAGCAGGGCATGGCGGACGTTTTGTTTCGCACCCCTTCTCACCCCCCATGCCAAGGGGGGCCAAACCCAGACTCCAACGGCATTGGGAGCATCGCTACTCATCTTGGCGACCCCGGAAACTACGGATTCCATGCCAATTTCGGCTGTTTTCGACCATTTTCACATGGGGGTCCCTGTGCACCCTCACCTCCAGGGGTACTAGGGGCCCCCAACCCCCACAGTGTTTGTGGCCAGGCCACAAGGCTTGCACATGCCGAGTTCGGTGCTAATCGGTCCAGGCGTTCCAGCATGGCATGGTAGACGTTTTGTTTTGAACCCCTTCCGCCCCCATGCCGAGGGGCCCCCGAACCCGGACTCCACCGGTGTCGGGAGCATCGCCACTCATCTCAGCAATCCTGGAAACTATGGATTTCAGCCCTTTTTGACCATTTCCACACGGGGCCCCCTGCCCACCCCTGGGGGCATTAGGGGGGGTCTGACCCCCACAGTATTTGTCGCCAGACTGCAAGGCACACGTGTGCAAAGTTTGGCATCAATTGCTCCAGGCGTTCCAGGAGGGCATGGTGGACGGTTTTGTTTTGCACCCCTTCTCGCCCCCCATGCCGAGGGGGGGCCGAACCCGGAGTCAAACGGCGTTGGGAGCATTGCCGCTCGTCTCAGCGACCCCGAAACGACAGATTCGACACCGATGTTGGTCGTTTTCGATCATTTTTATGTTGCACCCCCTGCGCACCCCCACCCGGTGGTCCTAAGGGGGTCTGTCCCCTGCAGTGTTTGTCGCCAGGCCACAAGGTGTATGCATGCCGAGTTTGGTGTCAATCGCTCCAGGCGTTGTGGAGCCTATGCAGAACATACTTACACACAAACGAACACACATACGTACACACAAACACAACCACGTTCTCTTTTATATAGATAGATTTGATTAACTACAACACTTCTTTTTGGTTGGAAACCAAGTTGGAAGGAAGGAAGGAAGGAAGGAAGGAAGGAAGGAAGGAAGGAAGGAAGGCTAGATATTGCAGGCACCCCACAAGTGGATTGGCTACTGTGGGAAATAGAAGTCTGGGGTGCAAGCTGCCTTATGATGACATATGTCAAGAAAGACAAAGCTAGAAATAAATTAAATCAGTAGTTCCTAAACAGTGGGACACAACCCTAAATTTTGGTGGGTCATGTTGGGCAGAGAACAATTGCCAAGTCCTGAGGCTGTCCAAAAATCAGATAGCTGCTTAATTGTCCTGCAAAGAGCTCAGCTCCTGCAGTTTGCAAGTCACCCTGTGAAGTAGCAGCCTGAGCAGGGCTGGCCTTAGGAACTGCAAGACAGGACAGCGAAAAGAAGCTGTGAAGGATTAGATCAAGAACTCAGTTTTGATAAGGCAGTACCATGATTGGATTGGATGCATGCCCTCTTCTGTACAGGCTTTGAGAGGTTGCCGTGACCCCCCAAATGAGGCTTTGTTACCCTCTTGGGGTCCCTAGCCACAGTTTGAATAACACCAGTATACACTTAAGGAGGGATGTATGTTATGCTGTGGGCATGTCCCAAAATCAGACTGTCCTGGACAAGGATTTTAGATATTATCAATTGAATTGCAAGAGGCGGACTACCTAGCATTTCTGGAGCAATGATCCCAGGGTCCATTAATATTCGTGTCCTATGGTGATGCAAAAACAATTTCAGCATCTTTTTCCTGGGAGTAAATCCCATTGAATTCAATGACACTTAATTCCGAGTATTCGTGCATCGGCTTTTCTTGTCAGTGGCTGCTAGAATGTCTTCCAACTGTATTTGGAAAAAGTTCTTTCTCCTGGAAATAAATGAGAGTATGGGGTGTGCCTTTTGGAAAACTGATGAACACATGCATGGGTTTCATCCAGCTTTAAAGAGATGTCGAACATCTCCTCCATGTAAGGGGAATCCATAAAAATGGCACAGGTGTTTTCCTTTCATGTTGATAACAAAGATTTTAGAAGAATCAAGGCACTTTCGTAGCACATTTCTACCCCTGAAATTGACGTTTGGGCCCTTAAAATCAAAACTGGAAGATAGCCAAGGCAGCAGCAACTTGACACACAATTTAAACAACACACACACACACACACACACACACACACACACACACACACACACA